>JANHGO010004157.1:0-25579 GCA_024606505.1 Aquila spilogaster | reverse complement strand
GGAGGGTGCAGAGATGGTGGGGGCCTGGAGCACCTCCTGATGGGGACAGACTGAGAGCCCAGAGAAGAGAAGGCTGAGGGGGATCTGATCAGTGCTGATCAATATCCAGTGGTGGCAGTCAAGTGGACGGGGCTGGGCTCTGTTCCATGGTACCCAGTGACAGGACGAGGGGCACAAACTGGAACATAGGAGGTTCCATCTGAACACTGGGGAAAAACTTCTTTACTCTGAGGTGGCAGAGCCCTGGCACAGCTGCTCAGGGAGAACTGGACCGGGAGATCTCCAGAAGGCCCTTCCGACCCCTGTGTTTCTCCGAATGGCTTTGAGCTATAAGAGGGGAAATTTAGGTTGGAAATGCTTCGCCGTGAGGGCGGTGGGGCCCTGACACCGCTGCCCGGAGAGCCGCGGGTCCCCCATCTCTGGAGGTGCCCGGGGCCACGGATGGGGCTACGGGAGCTGTCCCTGCCCACGGCAGGAGCGGGGACTGGATGGGTTTGAGGTCCGTTCCACCCCATTCGCTGATCCTATTTCAAGATCCTCACGGCAGCTGCACGCCCTCCTCCTCCGGGCTCAGGGGTCGCGCTGGGAGCGGGCAGCGCTGCCGGGCGCGGGATGCACGGACGCACCATTTTCCTCGCGGATCTCTCTTCCCACGGCATCGCGACTCGCGGCCGCGGCGCTCCGATTGCTTCCGGGCCCGCGGGGGCGGGCAGAGCTCAGCGGCCGCCCCGTCCCGCCCCGTCCCTCCCCTCGGGGCGGCCGGAGCGCTCGTCTTCCGTCCTGCCCGCGGCGGCACGGCAGGCTGCCCGCCCGCCTCGCCCCTATGAGCCTGCTCGGCGGCTACCGCAAGAAACCCGGCGGTGACGGCTATGAATCTTTGCAGCTGGTGGAGAGCGGCGCTGAACGAGGCGGTGGGCCCGGCGCGGTGGGGGCGGGCGGCCGGAGCCCCGCGCGGCAGCAGCAGCAGCAGCAGCAGCAGCAGCAGCAGCACCGCGCCGACGGCGGCACCATGGACAGCTCCGGTAAGGGCCGCGCGTCGGGACAATGGCAGCGGGGACAATGGCAGCGCTTTGTCCCGGCCCCGCCGGGCCGTGGGGGCGGTCGGGGCGGGTGGAAAGCGACGCGGGTGTCACAGAGCCCTTCCGGCTCGGGGCGCCGTGTGAAATCGGCTCTTGGGTCCTCGCGGTTTCGCCCTCGTTGGAGGGAACGGTTGGTTGGGAGGTGAAACGGACGGAGGGCGTTGGGGTCTTTTCCCCGCGTGCGACCGACTGACCTATTTCCTGGAACCGTCGGTTTTCTTTCCCTCGCCCAAAAAGCGCCGTCCAACCGAGGTGCGTTCATTGCGCTGGAGGATGCGGTGCATGCAGCATTTTTATTTAATCGGGGAGCGGGGGACCAGGTGCTCTTCGGGACTGGTAATGGGATAGAGAGCTCTTCAGCTCTGAATCGCAGGTCCAAATTTCCCTGCGCCGTCAGCCTTTGGGGATGCTCATCCGATAGCTTCTGGATAGACCTAGCTAGCCGCTGGAAGGAGCCGCTCTGCTTCTGGTCGCTCAGAGGTGCCCATCCCCACAAACACCTACAGCCCATGGAGGGACCTTCCAAAGGCCAAACCCGGGCAGAGGAATGCCTTGTTCAGTCACAGGGGACCAACCTCCTGTCAGTCCATCATAAGGGAGCGATGTCGCAGAGATACCTGCGCTGCTCCATGAAAGAAAGGCGTGGGCCTGGGGCACCATGAAGCATTCCATTCATTGCCTTTGTTTTAGTGTGGTAACCTCCTCCGGATGGAAATAAATCCTCCTGACCCATGTCTGGAGTTGGGTGAGGAGAGCCTGACCTTGTATTCTATCCACGTTTTCTCTGATATAATGAGAGTAATGTTTTCCTCTTCCTCATTGCCACGTAAATGTGCTTTCTAGAGTTCTTCTTGAGGCTGCCTTTGTTTTTTGTTTGGTTTTGACTTTTTTTTTCACTCCTGGACTTTAGAACTGCATTTTAATTTGCTGCTATGATATCTCTACTACGGTACCTTGCAATAATAGCGTGTGTCAGTGGATTCTTACTCACGGCAGGCTGCCGCGTTCCGGCTGTTTGGATCCATACACTGGCATCTCCGCTACGTTGGTTAGATACTGTGGTCGGTTTAACCTCTGTCATTAAGGCAATTATCTGAACGAGTTCCCTAGAACTTTCAGAACCACTCACCCCCAGCCAGGCGTGGGCTCACGTCAACTCGCGGCTTTTGTCTGGTGTCAGCAGTGTTATTTCAGCATCGCTGCTGCAGTCGCTCCATTCCGTGCCTTCAAGCCATGCCGCTCCCTGCTGAGCCAAAAAGAGGTGTTTGTGGATAGCCAGACAATACCTTCATTTACGGCTTCCGTGCAATATTTTCCCATTCCAGCAATTTAGCTTTGAATACAAAGACATCCCAGAGTGCTAATTGTACTGATGCCCTCGGTCCGCTTCTGGGATGCTCTGCCCTTAAATGCACGGGGCTGGGAAGGCCGTGGTTAAGGGATCTGCTTCGTGCACTCGGTGCGCTTGACACCCACGGCAGTGGCTCTCAGTCTGCCCAAATCTTACAGCCACGGTCCGGGCAGCAAGGAGCCTCAGGCCTGGTTGTGTGGCCTTTGAGTTGAGTTTAGAGAGGGTTTTTTGGTGAATGTGCTGAATTTGTACATTGTGCATATAAATACATTTCCTGGGGGGTGTCTAAATCTTTGCGTGAGGTTTAAGTACCTAGTGTAATGCTCTGTCTTAAAGGTGAATTCCCAGCTTGTATATGGCTTGTTCATTTAAATGCTGGCTGCTGATAAATGACAAATTATCAGCCCATAGCGGAGACGTTTTTCTTTGCCAGGGATGAAATTGTAAAAGCTTCAAGAGCCGTATCCACCCCTCACGTGTGCTTTTGGCTTCTGGTCATTTGGTAATTGAGCTGTGGGGCAGTTTATCTCTAATGCTGTGTGAAGATGTGTCATTTTGGGCGGAGATGAGGTGGCGGTATAAAGGAAAGATGGGGCAATAAGTTGGCTGTGGTTTTGGTGTACTAGAGCAAGGGAAAAAAGAAAACACACAACGTTTTTCTTAAATGAATAGAGAATGTATTCAAAGGGAATATCTGAGGGTCTTCCACTGGTGGTGACAAGGTCTAAATTCACCTGGTGGGCAGCAGCGGAGAGTATTCCAGCCAGGAGCAGAGATGTGGGACCTTGGGGGGAGGAGGTCTCGGTGGTGTGATGGGGGTGGCAGTGATGTGTGATGGGGGTGGCAGTGATGTGTGATGGGGGTGGCAGTGATGTGTGATGGGGGTGGCAGGGCGCTGAGCCTCTGCACCCAGCAGTGAAGTCCTTGGAGCACCTCGGCCCAACCAGAGCTCGTTCTGCGCATCCCTCACACCCGACCTCCCGTACGTTCCAGGGGTTCTGTTGTGTTATTTTTCCTTCTGGTTGCAGATGATGGTTCCGTGTGTGGCAGAGCAGCTGCTGCCTCCGTTACCACAATGACTGGGAGGTGGGTTACGGAAGTCTGGCTGGTGATGAACTGTGCTGAAGGCAAAGTGCTGATGGCTCTGGGGCAAATTATGGGTTGGTTTAATTTGTGCGGCTACACCTGCTGGGGCTGCAATGACACAAACTCATGTGAGCTGGGACAGTGGCCCCATGTTGCTTTTTTCTCTTTGTTTGCTTGTGCCTAATTCATGGTGTGAGACCTCACAGCACCGTCTGCCCACCATTGCTGGCAGCTGAGCCATGGAAACCACTCCGCTGTCTGTGGGGCTGATGAGCACCTCTGGCTTCTGACCATTAAAAGTTCCACTCCCATGGCCCGGGCTGTGAGGGGAGCATTAGGATAAGCTATATAGCTGGGAGGTGACCATTCCCATTGCTGAAGGCCCAGCTTAGGGTACCGGTGTGCTCAGGCAGCGTAAGCAGAAACTTCTGCCTGCATGTGTGCCTCACTGTCGGAGTTGGATTTGGCTCAATGGAATGAGGAGCTGCCCCCAACCAGACCAGGCTGCCCAGGGCCCCAACCATCATAGCATTACAGAATCACAGAGGTTGGAAGGGACCTCAAGAGATCATCCAACCCTCTGTTTGAGCAGTTCCCTACAATAGGTCGCACAGGTGAGTGTCCAGACAGGTCTTGAATATCTCCATAGAAGGAGACTCCACCACCTCTCTGGGCAGCCTGTTCCTGTGCTGTCATCCTTAATGTAAAGGAGATCTTCCACATTTTAGTATGGAAATTCCTGTGCTCGCATTTTAGGCCATTACTCCTTGTCCTATTGCTACGCACCACTGAGAAGAGCCTGGCCATTTGCAACCCACCTCCCTTTAGATATTTATAAACATTTATCAGGATCCCCCCTCAGTCTTCTCCTCCCCAGGCTGAACAGACCCGGGTTACTCAGCCTTTCCCCATGTGGAAGATGCTCCAGGCATCTTACGTTTAAGTTATGTGAGGCACTAACACTCTGTGCAACTTCAGTGCGTTCCTGTGGCTGCTGAGCACTCAGCTCCTGATGCAATGCTTCTCACAGCCCTGCCACATGTGCTGGGTGCTGTGTAGTAGCAGGGTCACGGTGCCTAGGTCCCCTCTCTGATGGACTCATGCACTGCAGCTCGCTCTTCCCAAAAGCTGCAGGGTGCAGGGATGAAGGAGAGGCGAAGGGAGGGCTGTGCTGGCAGGACACAGAGCGTTGCAAGTCCAAAACCAGAATCCCTGGAAGAGCATCTGTGTGGTTCTCCCTTTGTCATTTTAACCTGTTCATTTCTGAAAGCACTCAGAAGAATCCAGCAGTGGAGATGCAATCGATGTTGGCTTTTGCTGTGGCATTCAATCATGCTTGCTTAGCAGCTTGCTGCGTGCTGGAAGAGGAGGAGGGGGTTCTAGGAAACACAGGGAGATGAAACATGTTACAAAAGGAGCTGAGCCTTTCTGTGTCCCTGTGGGACATTCACAAACTCCCTGACCTACAAAATGGCTTTGGGACACTCAGGGGATAGCCCGGCTCGTGCTGCAAACTTCCTCAGGCAGCGTAACAGCAAAAGAAAAGGTTTTCCATCAATTGCAGGTGTTCCAGTCGAGGTTTCTTCCGCTGTTTCACACCTGCAGACCTGACCTCTTGCACATCCCTGATTACTTTTCACTGAGTCAGGAGAGAGACGTCTCCGTGTCACTGGCGTGGGGACAAAGGCCGGCGCTGACAATGTTGTCTTGTCTTCTTTTCTCCCCGCGTTTTCGAACGAGGAGGCTCAGCTTAATGGCGCCTTTGTTTGGTGGTGTGTTTGGGACACTGGAATGGTTTCGTGTTGGCAGTAGCTTTTTTTTTTCATCCTCTTTTTTTTTTGGCAGAGGGAGAACATCGATTGGCTCTGAAGAGCAGTTTCACAGTTGTGCTGAGATGTCAGCGTTCGGCCTCAAATGCATTTGGTCACTGTACTATAACTTCCATAAATAAGGGAAACCATGTAACAAACAGGGAAAAAAATCCCGAGGAGGGGATGTTCTTTCCCCATCCAACATCACTGCTCTTTTAACTGACACAACAAAACTCCCTCTCTTCACTGTAATCTCACGTATCGCCTTGTTGATGGTATGAGCAGTATTCGTTAGTTAATTTCTCAAGCAACAGCAGAAATATCTGAATTCTTAACATCTCCGTGATGTTTATATTTAGGCAATCTCCGCTGGACCTTAAAACAGTGAGCTTTGTGCTCCTGCTCCGTTACCTCCAGAAGGACACAGAAGGAGCTCCTGGGCTCCCACCCTGCTCCGGGCAGCCCAGGGCTCTGAGCGCTTCCCTGCTGTGGCCGATGGCCCTGTCCCAGCCCACGCACTGCAAACTGAGCACAGAGAGGGACGTGGTGCTCGTGGGAGGAGGAATGCAGCTTTTCTTTGCAACCCTGCGAGGGAGGCACCAATGGACGTGTTGCCCATCGTCAGCAGAAATGCACTGCAATGTCCCCGTGCCAGCGATCCCTTGTAACAAAGCCCAAACCCAGAACCATTCAAAGCATCTCCTTTAGGAGCCTCGTGGTTCGTAGACTCACAGCGTGGTTGGGTTGGAAGGGCCCTTAATGCCGTCCCAGTCCCACCCCTTCCGTGGGGACACCTCCCATAGACCCCTCCCTGTCCATGGGCACCTCTGGGCTGAAGCTCTGCGTGGGTGCAGTGCCAGAGAACTGCAGGAAAGCTGCAGTAAGTGAAGAAACAAACAAAGGGAGCAGACCACAAACAACACTTCCCTCACTCAAATCAATTATTAAGATGCCTCAGTCCCACAGCCCATGCTTTCCCAGCTTCGGCCGCTGTGCTCGTACACTCACGGCGCAGGTGATGCTGTTGGGTTTTGCAGATGAACCCTTGAGTTTTAAGATACCTGTGCTCACTGTGGGAGGGAATCTAACGTGAGCAGGAATCTGGGGCAGGGCATGAGGAGGGGGTGGAAGAGACTGGTAGCCAAATATTAGCAGAAGCATCATTCCGCTGGGCTTCTGCGACTCCGAGGAGCTTCCCCATGGGTTGCGCAGGCAGCAGTGCCCTCCTTCCTGGTGCCGTTGGGTGCCTGTGCCCTGCTGCTCTCTCCCAGCCCCTTCTTAGCCCCCTGGCAACCCCCAGGTTCCTTTGGTAAAGGTGGGGCAGCCCTGGCTCCCCATGGTCGGGGTGCATGTGAGAGCAGAGACGCTTCAGAGTCTGTGCTTCAATGCTTACGTGATGGGAGGAGTAGAGAAGGTGGCTGAGGGCTCGGGGGCTGTGCACTGCAAAAACACAGCTGGCAAGTGAAGCACTCAGTCCTAAATGCTATTGATTGTCATTGGATGCAAAGGAGCCACCTGCATGGATATCCTCACGTACAGACTTGCCGCTTCCCCCTTGAAATGAGAGCGTAAACTCTTCCAGAAATGTCTGCACAGTGATTGATGTCCCCATGCTGAGCGTGGGGATGGGGGCAGCGCGATGCTCCTAAACCCGATGGAGCCTGGGTTGGTGTCCCCTAATGCTGGCGTAAAGCACGTCCTGCCCTAGGCAGGCTTTGCTGAGGGATGAACGTGAGCAAAACAGCGTTGTGTTTTGCTGGGTGCTCCTTAGAAATAAAAAAAAGAAGCCACAACAATTTGGGCATTGTCACTGAAGCCACAACAACAGCGTCTCAGCCTCTCTCAGATGGCAGCCTTTACAAGGGCCCTTTCTGCCCAGCTCAGCACTGCATCTCTGGCTCCCCACTGTGCCCCACTCCATCTGGGGGGAGCGACCCGCAGCCCCAGCCCCGAGGGGAGGGCTCAGTGCTTCCAGGGGGCTGTGTATGAGGAAGCTACACGCTTCATCTCAGCGTACGGTCAGGCTCTCGTGGCACCGTGGAAGCAGAACACAGAAGAGCATCTGATGCTCCCAAAGCTGCCCCCATCGCTTTGGCTTGAAGAAGAGATGATATAATGGAATTATGGAATGGTCTGGGTTGGAACAGACCTTGGTCCCTGGTTTGGGTTGTGCCAGGGGAGGGTCAGGTTGGATATTGGGAGACATTTCTTCTCCCAGAGAACGGTCAGCACCAGCACTGTCTGCCTAGGGGGTGGGGGTTCACTGTCCCTGGGGGTGTCCCAGAGCCGTGGGGATGTGGCACTGAGAGACATGGGCAGTGGGCATGGGGGGTGGGCTTAGGGGTCATGGAGGGCTTTTGCAACCGGAATGGTTCTATGGTTCTAAAGGAAGCACAGGCAGTAGCTCCCTGAGCAGGAGTGTGACCTTGGAGATCGTGTTGCATAGCATGGGCAGGCGGAGCTGAACCTGCTTTCTTTCCTGTGGTTTCACGTCTGCATTTTGTCTGCCCTTGGCATGCAAAAAGGGTTTGTTTACTCTTGCTAAGTAACCTACGACACATAGCACTTAGCTGGCTGATCCTCCATTTGCAGACGTCTTGCTTTCACCTCCCGCTCCCAAGCCAAGTATTGCTTCATCAGCACCGACTGACAGAGCCTTAAATGCCTTTTAAATGTCGGCTCGATTCCCGGCGGGGCTGGAAGTCACAGCCTGTGGCTCTTAGCAGTGTGGATTGCTGGAGGGTCTGATGCTTGGAAACCCACCGTACGTTTGCAATATACAGTTCTTGCAGGAAAGGCTTCCGTAACAGGCAAGTGAGCAATGCAGTGCCATCCGTCAGCTGTCTGTATATGTAGCTGTATATACAGCTGTCTGGCTGTATGCAGGTTAGCTCTGTAGTGCAGCTAATAGACTCCTGTTGCTGGTTTTGTTGTGCTGAGGGCAAACAGCTTGCAGAGGGGCTCTTGGTGGGAGTCAGTCTCTCCTGATGCAGCAGCTGCTGCGTTGTTTCGGCTGTTTGTGCTGGGAGAAGTTCTCCTGCACAGCACATCCTTTTCCTGATGCTCTGAAATTAGCTGGAGAACGAGGAGAGATCTGAAGTGCTTTAATTAAAATATTGGTGCTCTCCAAGTCCCATCCATTCTGCATAAGGCTGATGCTGTGCTGCGGATCTTTCAGCTGCAATCTGTCCAGATGTGTGGAATCCCACCCAGTGGCTGCTGATGAGAGGGGGCTGTGGCAGAACACTCTTGTATGACACAAAGCCGAACTCCAGCTCATCAGCCAAATGGGAGAAGCCAGGTGGACGAGGGGAATGGTTTAAAACTAAAGGAGGGGAGAAGGGGAGATTCAGGTTGGACGTTAGGAGGAAATTCTTCCCCATGAGGACGGTGAGGCCCTGGCACTGCTGTTTGGAGCAGTGTGGGTACCCCATCCCTGGAGGTGCCCGAGGCCATGGATGGGGCTTTGGGTCTGTGGATAGTGTCCCAGCCTATGACCGGGGTTGGGACCGAGTGGGCCTTAAGGGCCCTTCCAGCCCAACTCATTCTATGGTTCTATGATTCTATGAAGTTGTCTCGCTTCCACAACGCTCCATTGGCCCGAAGCACATCATGCAGAGATGATGGCTTCCATCCCCAACCAGCCAACGAGAGCCGACCTACGCACCGCTCCGTCTCAGTTGTGCTGTGATGCAGTAAAAGCTCAACGTGAACCGTTCCTTCATTGGGAAATGAAAAGGCTGCAGTTAATGACTGATCCCTCTGAAACCTGTGCCACGAATACAGGTCAGAGGCGTGTCTCCAGAGCCTGCTGGGGAATGTCCTGTAACTGGGTTAATAGAGAGTTCTCGCTGCATAAGGAGCAAGATGCATCTCATGCATCAAAAGTAATTCTCCATAACAAGACTTCTAGACAGCAACTAACACGCTGCTGGAGTTAACTGAGCTGCTGTGTGCTAACAAAGTGAAAGCTGGGAAGAGCTGCCACTAAGTCATGTCCTACCCCAATGGTGCTGATCTCCAGATCCATCTGGGCTACAAGGGACAGCCAGCTCATCCCTTTGGACCCACCAAGTGTCCATATGGCCCAGCTCAGGGTTGGGGGCAGACCAGGACGACTGTTGTCTTGTTTGCATCGCTGAAATCCAGGGCTCTGCCTGACCAGGTGCCCCCGTCCTGCAGCTCCTGCCTATGGTGTCCTTCAGAAGGGTCTGCGGGAGCTCTGAAGGTCCCCATTCACAAGAGGGACTTAGCACAGAAATGTTCTATTCAGCAAAATCTGCAGGAGCAGGCTGCTTTTTTTTCCTTTTTAATCAGATTTTTTGGCCGCTCTCGTGGGTTTCTGCATATGCTGTCAGATCTGTGTGCTAATGCATTAACGCTTTCTGCTCTGCTGCTGGGACCCGCCATTCCTTTGCACATCTTTATGCTTTGTGGGAGATGCTGCCTATTGGGAGGAACCTCGAAGCTATTTGTTTTGCTCCTCTGTGTAACAAAGACCGTGCCATAGCTGCTAACAGAAAGACAGCACTGAGGGTGCTGCTCTGACCCAGGGACTGATTTGCCCAAGCAAATCACTGCATGAGGTGCTGTGCTGGGTGCTGCTGTGTTGTAAGCTTCCTCGGTAGCTCCACAATAGCTGGGTGACTTGCCTTGTGTTGGTGATTTAGCACAGGTTGCATTTCTTATTTAGCTCTACTTTAGTGCATATAGTGAACTTGGAAGTAACTGCCGTTTTTCCTCTTAGAGTGCAGTTCTCATTTCCTGATGATTCTAGGTTTTCCATATTCTCGAAGCCTTTCTGTTGCTCTCTTAGAGCGTTTCCAAGAATATAGTATGTCCAGTACCCTCTGGTCCTCTGATGTCTTTGCCCCTGCTTTCCTCATTCCGAGTTCCCATCTCTCTCCCTTCCTTTCTTTTAAGAGTGGACCTGCAGAACTGATAGCACCTTCTGAACATCACTTCTTTCCTCCTCCCCCGACTCTCCTAACACGGTAACGTGAAAGCAGAGTGTTTGAAGAGAGATCAAACACCGATTCCGCACTTGGAAGCCAATCAGCTACTTCTTTTTTATTTTTATTCTTTAATCATACTCGAAGCAGATACTTAGAAGTGGTTTGGAAAGGAAATGTTCCTGTGCCTCGAGAGGGCATCTTCTGCTCTGAATCGGGCACAGTACTCTTGATCTTTTTACGAGTGCAATAAAGAGGAGAAGCTATTACCTCCAGTGGATCACGTGCATCATGTGCACGTGGATCACGACCGCATCGCCGTGCATTAAGCACCCTTTGTACACAGGAGAATAAGTAACATCACTTTACCAATGGAGTCTCCTGTTTACCGATATATTCCATATTTATTGATATGTCCCTTCGTGTTTGAAAGAGTGAATGGCATTTTAATGGATTTGGTACTCTACACAGTAAATCAATGGGGACTTTCTTAGAGGCAGCGTTTCTCATGTTCCTTAATAGACCTAATACCCCTAGAATGTTTCTTCTTGTAGTGCGGTACTTCAATAGTGGGCATTCTACAGAACCAAAGGAGTTACAGCTGTAAGGTCTCTCAGTAAAACACATGATAAGCGCAGTCAGTGCCACCAACCTGCCTTAACCTTGACAAATCTGCCACTTTTCTGAGCGCTGCAGTAATTAATAATGGCCGGGGTGTTCTCATTACATCTTGTCCCACGGCCCTGAAGCAGGACAAACGTTTTCAGGCTTCCCGGGTGCTCTGTGAAAGGCAGCTCTTAGTGGATGCAATCTTGCTTATTAAAACTACCTGAGAGTGTGTGGCACGCCTTTCCATAGGTTGCTTGTTGCAGCAGTTAACTTTCTCACCCATCTGACATAATAATGAGGTCACAAATGCATAATTAAAGTAACATAGCCAAAGATCAAAACAGCTGAATCCAAGTAATTTAGGTAGCCAAGAGCTTCGTTTATAGATAATAAGCAGTTAAAAATGTGATTTTACTGATTCGTGTCCAACAACTCAGTTCTACCATAAAACAAAACCATGTTTACTCAAGTCTATGTTCAACTTATTATACTTTACTTTTCTAAGAATGATTTATGCTGTTAACACAGCAGTGGTATGATAGGAGAAGCTGCAGTGAATCGGGTCTTGCTTAAGAGGGTGGAATAGTTGTTCCAGTATAATTGGAAAATGCAGCCTTGTGAGGAGGAATGCCACATCACAGTCCATCAAAATCATGATTTAGATGGCTCTTGTTCTATGTTAGTCTCCTACTGACTTTGCAGCTTCACAATGTTTCAAGCTGTGAGGAAAGAGCTTGAAAAAAAAGAGGTGAGCCCTGCTCTGCTTCGTCCCCATCAATCTGCTGATTCCTATACTAATGCTGCAAATGTAGGAATATCCGATCATCCGTCACCTAGGACGTTTAATTCCTGCACTTCCTTCTTTTCTCTCCGAAGACCAAACTTCTGCCATCTTCCACCCAAGCAAATCTGACCGGTCTCTTAAGTGACTTGAGATTGCTCTGATGATTTCTGCTCTATGCATAGCCATAGGTGTCCTCTATGCATGTGGCAGTAAGACAACCTTCAGTCATCCAGCCCCAGTGAAACTGGAAGCTGTGAGTTACACAGAAGAGCTGTGGCATATACTAACGTCTCTTTCTTGTCCCTGTGGAGGTGGTTGTTGGTTTGGTCTTGGTTATGTGCTGAAGAGCTTTGGGTTGTGTTGAGAGGTGAGGGAGCTCCACTGGTGGTTGTCCATCCTGTACTGACACCAGTTAACCTATGTTAACCCGTAACAGCAGTGCTGAGAGTCGCTGATGGATTCTGTGCCTAGCCAGCAAGAACATGCCCTCTGTAATGATACTCAGTGATCCTGGTGGTCCCTTCCAGCTCTAGATTCTAATCTCCGGAAAAACATGACTTTAATAAACAAAACTACTTTTGCCCTACTCAGTGCGTGACAATGCACACGAATACATTCAATCTGAGTAGAGCAATGGGTTTGTTGGCTCTGTGAATTTGTTTCAAGCAAGTGATGTTGGGTTTGGTTCTGTTGTATTTGAAGGTGCCTCATCACCGGACATGGAGTCCAGCTATGGGGGAGGCTTGCTGGATATGGTGAAAGGAGGAGCAGGGAGGCTCTTCAGCAATCTGAAGGATAACCTGAAGGATACTCTGAAAGATACGTCTTCGAAGGTCATGCAATCTGTTGCCAGGTATGGTATGGCTGAGGCTGGTTAATGCGGGTAATATCACTAGCTGCAGGGTGCTAGTCTGAGCTGCCATCTTAGCTAGCACGGCAGCTAACCTAATGAAGGTGGAGGGGAAAATCACAAATGACTTCTATAATTCTGTCTCGCAATTGGGTATTTGGCCTCAAGGAAGCAGGAAACCAAAGTAAATATCTAAGCTTCATAATAAATGAGCATCAACATCCAGAAATCAGGAAGAGGTCTTCCCAGTGGCAGTGGGGCACTTGATCTCTCATTCCTTTGTTAACACCTGTGGGGTTCTGCTGCTCAGCCACTGCTTGGGTCTTTTGGCACTGAAAGTTGGCTCACGTTGTCTGAAATTCCTCACGCTGATGTAACTGTTCCCTTTGCTAAAGACACTTCTTGAACAGAAGAAAGGGCTGAGGTGACTTTGCTTTGGTCAGCTCTGCTGGCAGTGGTCCCTGTGCTTTGTGCTCCACCGTCTGCTGAGGAATGTGGGGCTACAGTAAATTAAAGACAAGTAACGGATGCAGCTCCTCAGAGACTTTGATATGTGAAGTGTTTAATTGCTAGAGATTTCTCCTGACAACTAGCACTGAAAATTAATGGCAAAAGAGAAAAGGGACTTTTGGGGGGGTCCATTTAAAAGGAAGGCTGGGTCACTGTCTGCAGTAAGCTATCTACAGTTTCTGCTTAAAGCACGAAGATGAAGTACAAGTCATCAGTTCTAAGATCATTCTCTTCCTTGCATCAAAAGTGGGAAAATACTGTTCTCCTGGTTCCTGTAATGGGCTGTCTGCTGTAAATATGTGTGTGACATCTATCTCCTACTTTGTCTCCTTTTAGTTACACCAAGGGAGAGCTAGATATTTCATACATTACCTCGAGAATCATAGGTAAGTGCTGCTTACCAGATAAATAAAGCTTGTAACATCTCAGGGTTTGGAGGTTCATAAGCATGTAAGGGTGCACGCTCAGCTCAGATTCTTCTTATGTTTCTAGTGATGTCTTTTCCGGCTGAAGGCGTTGAGCTGGGATTCAGGAACCACATTGAAGATGTCCGGACATTCCTGGATTCCAGACACCCTGACCACTACACAGTCTTCAACTTGTCACCCAAGTACTATCGCAGTGCCAAGTTTCACAACAGGGTGAGTGTCTTCCAAGGGGTTAACAAGAGTCGGGGGAAACTGAAAAGTGGCAAAAGAACCTGCTCCTGTCTCTCCTGTGTGTGGCAGAATGTAATAAGATGGAGAAGGAATTGTAGGTGTTTTTAAGCTGCTGTGGTCATTTCTGGCTTTTAGCTGATAGCCAGGGCTGCAGGGATTAAAGAGATGGAAAGTGCAGGGATTAAAGAGATGTGTTAGGAGCCTGTGAGAGCGGCATTGCACTGAGCTGAGCCTGCCTGCTCTTGGCTCCTGCACTGGTAGATCCCCATTCCTGCAGGCACCCAAGGTCAGGACATGGAGCTCTGAGCACCTGATGGAGCTGTGGATGTCTTGTTCATTGCAGGGGACTGGGACCAGGTGGCCTTTAAAGGAACCTTCCCACTCCAACGGTTCTATGATTGCTGTCAGAAGGTGCAGGAAAGAAATGAGTAAACCCTTTAGTTTCTCATGCACTTACTCCTTCTGAACTCACCTTTGTTAATGCACAGACTCCAGTGTATGATGTGGGCTGCAGGACTTCAGTGTGCTCTGAGGCCCAGTGGGTCACTACTGAGACTCCTAACAAATAGCCACGTGCTGGCAGTGCCTGGAGCAGAGTGTAGCCATGGGTTACCATGTAAGATCATCTGAGCAGAGATGAGGGCTTAATAGGAGTTTGGAGATGGCCTTGCTAGGTTTCTGACAAAAGTGCTTTGAAGGAAGTGATGGATAAAAGAAGGCAGTTGGTTTTCATGTTGAAGAATCCTCCAGTTGTGTTTAGTCAAGCAGAAGGACTTAGAAGGCAAAGCACAGGGCTGGGAACTGGATCTAAGGTGCATTCTTGGCTTTTTCTATAGCATATGACATTTGAAAAATACACCTCCACTCTCTGTCTCACTTTCCTTCTCTAAAACCAGAATGGCATACGGGAACAGTTCAAGGCTCTGCTTCATTAATGGCTTTTAGAGGGTATCTCTACAAAATACCGCTGCTGAAATGCAAGATTCGATCTGATCTTTCAGAAAACTTCCTGGTTTTTCCCTCTCCCACAACGGAGCGATGATTTTCTTTTTCCTGTTTTTCATTAACTCCAACTCAAAAGGCAGCATCAGCTGCCGGGCTGAGCCCTCTGCCAGGGAGAGTCCCATGCCTCGTGTTAGCTTGAGGCATACCCGAATCTATCCTCAGCAATTGCTCTGATCACCAGTAACCACTCACTTGAAGCAGATTTCTCAGTAGCAATCAGTAAGGAGTCATGACTTCAAATATGAAGTCGTGAAGTAATGAACAAGAAAGGCTAATTAAAAAGGGCTGTAAATCCTCAGTTTTGCTTGCATTTGGTGCATCGGTGTTGGGAGGAGACAAATGTACTTTTGACAGCCCAGGATTAAACGAATACCGGTTGGTATATTGGTTGACCTGGCCATTGCTCCTACAGTCCTTGTACTTTGCTACCCTTCCTATGACTTGCCATCTGCTTTGTATGTCACTCTTGAAGCCTAAGTGCTTTGTAAGCTATTGCCTTCACGCACACAAAGGAAATGATGTACCTTTTCATAAAACATTCTACTTCCAGGTGATGAGCTAGGACATCCAGGCCCCGAGTATCTCTCAGGAAGATGAAATGTGCAGAACAAAATGCATGAGATGAGATGAAACACGAAACAATCGTAAATATTAATTTGAACCTCATCTCTAGTGGGGAACAGGATACTAACAGGCCATCAAGGAAGTGAAACCATGAGGAGAGTATCTTCTGTTTTGGATGAGCTGAAGTTTTGAGAGAGACACTTGTTCATTGATGTGAATGGCTTCTTAATTCCTATCTCCTTTAGAACTCCTGTGCTCTAAGACCAAAGTGGGTCATGTTGCAGCACGGCACAGGAGGGAGATGATGGTAAATGCCCCATGGGGATGTTCTCTGCCCCGAGGTAGGGCACAAAGCCCTGAGTGCCCAGCCCAGTATAGAGGAGAGGGAATGCAGGCAGTCAGAGCTCTGATCTGGTTTTGCTCTGCTCCGCTCACTGCCCGGCAGGAGAGATCACATCTGCTGAAGAAAACGTGAGCAGTTTGGGAACATGTAACTCAAATCTAGCATTAAACAAAGCCAAGCTTTGGAGTCCCTGCAGGGTCACGTTCCTGGCTGCTCCAGCCCCACTGCTGGAATAAAACAAGCACTAGCTGCATATTTCCAGAGCTCCAGCGGAGCTCCTGTTACTTTCTGTATGGTTGCCTTTCACGAGGGCATCCATACAGAAATAGATGAAATAGATGAAATGCTGCATAACACGCCTTTAATTTCCTAATTGCCAACGGGCAGGCAGATGTGTAATTACAGGCAAAGTAAATAAATAATTGTGGACTGTTAGGAAATGTGTATTATTTACTTGATAAGCGATAATGGCTTTTCCAGATGCCTGATAGCATTGTCGTGAGGCCTGTTCAGGGAGCTGTCAGTGGAAAGGTCACTGGTCGTATTCATTCTAGCAGCCACTCTCAATGTGTATTTGGTGTTTTGGGGTCTGATTGCAAGCAGATCTCGTGTTGTCAGAAGCGTGGTGCAGAGGTTCTTGGGGTCGGGAGGAGAATTTGGCCTGATAACACAAAACAGTTGTTGGGCACCCATATCTCCCTTATGGCATTGGTATTTCGGGTCTGTTGAAGAATGGAACGAATGTTTGTGATCACCTCGTAATTCTCGCAGACAATCTCCTTCCTGCCCCCTGGTTCTCTTCAAGCAGAATCCAAATGTCAGCTGAGAGAGAAAAGCAATCCTTTGTCTGAAATGCTTTTTTCTCCTTTAAATTTCTTCTAGCCAGAAATGATGTTTAATAAAGACGTTTCAATTAAAACCAGATGAAGCAGGGATGTCTGCAGAAGGCTATTTGATGTGCTGTTTGAGACTGCAGAGACTGTTCTTGAGATGTGTCATGACTCAGAGCTGGTACATTGATGAATAGTAACCAGGCATGCTTCGGAGTTTGTGGGTTTTCAGCTCTAAGAAGTCATTCCTTTTTCTGGCTCATATCATTAACTGTGCTTACACAGATACCATGTTTATTTATGTATTTATTTCGGACAGAAGTTTCCCTTTGATCAATCTCATTTCTGTCCAAGAGGGCTTGAAAATTCTATTGCGCTGAGAGCAACAGATGCTCAGTATCCATCACAAATGAAGGCCGTAGTTTCTGGGGATGACTTGTTCAAAGGCTTTTTACTGGGCTCAGTGCGCAGCTGTGAGACTGAAGCACTACATAAGGCCACTCAAGATAATCTGACTTGGAATGTAACTGTTAACAACGTATCGCCAATGACAATCCATCAGTATCATGCTATTTATCTGAGAATTCCTTTTTGTTTGTCCCTTCATAGTTCATGGAAGTCAGGGGTCAGAATTATGAGTGAGAAGAGGAGGAATAGGTTTCAAGTCCACAACTAGGTTGCTGAATTAAGTGTGTTTGTCGGCAGGAAGCATTTGTAAAAGCATGCATTGCTTAATACTCTTATGAAGCTGGCGGTGCTCATGGTGCAATTCCTGTAGGTTTCTGAATGTAGCTGGCCGGTACGACAGGCACCCAGTCTGCACAATCTCTACGCTGTCTGCAAGAACATGCACAACTGGCTACAGCAGAACCCCAAAAACGTGTGTGTCATCCACTGTATGGTAAGTACAGCAGAAAGGAACCACATTTTCAGACCTGTGAGTCAGAAGTCGCATTGCATGTTGCAAATCTAGTGTCTGTGGGCAAGGGTGGCAACAGTTCCTAAAAGAAGTGTGATAAAACCAACTCCCATAGAAAAGGAAGGAAATGCATAGAGGAGAGCTCTGTTTTTAACTCTAAACATGAGGCTGTTAAAGTCTCTTGTGGTGACTACTTGTCAGCCATGGCTGAAGATGCCCAGTTGCCCTCTGCCTTGCACTGTGCACTGTAGCCCATGGGCTGCTGACTCCCCATTAAAGATGGTTCAGGATGGGAACACATAGGTCTGATGTGTGAGGGTGGTGTCATTCTGTATGCCTAGCTTGTCATTTACCCCCAAGCAGCCTTTGATGTTGACCGTGATGCCCAAGAGGACAGTTCTGTTCTGTTCCTGGAGCCTAAATTAAATCTGGGAGGCTGTCAGCCCTCATCAGGGTAAACTTGGAAGGAACTGAGGAAATGACTGCTCCCAAACTGCGCAAACCTTACGTCTGGATCTGGCAGCTCCTGCCTCACATAGTGCAGCCTGTGGCTGCAGGACATGAGTTGGGCTCAGACAGAGATTGAGATGCACTTGATGGCTCCAATCTTGGAAACTGAGCTCAAGAGTCAAATGTCTTTACCGACCTTTGGGCAATGAGTGTCAGGATAATGCTGCGAAGGGCAGTGAGTCCTTTTGAACATTTTCTGAGGAGTCTGGAGAAGCCCACTCCGTTTATATGAACCCAAGAGATCCTTTCAGAGGCAGCTGGCTGAACTTGCAAAGGCAAGCAGCCTGTTAACCTCGGGTAATGCTGGGCCTGGGTCACCTCTGCATGGCAAATCCTGTGGGACAGCTGGAGGCAAAACATACTGAGCATGGAAGCAAGGCTGAGCCATCCTCAGCTTTGGCTGCTTGTGGATGTCATCTTTGATCCAGGCCACTGCAGCTCACTGAAGCCCCAGGCTGGAAATCCATTATGGTGCAGTCTCATTACCAGACTTCATGGAGGAACTACTTTGTGTGACTTAAGGAAGAGTGGAGAGTGTTTGGGTGGAATTAGATGGCTGTCTCTGATACTTACGCATTTCTTCCCCCACCCCGCTCTCCCTACCAGGATGGCCGTGCAGCCTCAGCAGTTCTGGTCAGCGCGATGTTCTGTTTCTGTCACCTCTTCTCTAACCCAGGCCCTGCTATGCAGCTGCTGAACACAAAGAGACCTGGAATTGTACTGTGGCCCTCTCACAGGAGGTAGAGTACATTGGCTAAATGCTATGTGTGTGTTTTGGCAATGTGTCCCCAGCTCCTAGGAAGAGACGTGTTCCATTTTGGCTTCATTCCCCAGAAATAGCGGGTAAGGTGGCAGTCAGACACTGGAGCAGGTTGTCCAGAGCAGCTGTGGGATCTCTGACTTCCAAAATCCATGGCTGGGGATCACCATGAGCAGCATAACCCAGCTCTGAGGCTGGATATGGTGCTAAAGTTAATCCTGTGCTAAGCAGAGAGTTGGATGAGATGACCTTCAGAAGTCTCTTCCAACATGAGTTACTGTATTATTTCATGGAATAATGCATGTGAGCTAAAGGGTGCATATGCTGCATGCCCCATCCTGTTCACCCAATCCTGAAGGTGCTGGCAGGAGGCAACAGAGTGAAAATGCAGAACTCCTATTGCAGCATCAGCAGTACTCATGCATTAGCCATGCTACTTATCTTTGGCAGGTCTTAACTGATGTTTATGGCCACTTCCATTTCACCCACATTGTTGTAACGGTAATAGAGGAATAAAAACAAGCATTACAATAGCTCTGTGCTCTGGCTCAGGAAAGCTAATACATCTGCAGTTAACAGGGCCTTGGTGAATCCCCCTCCCTATGCCAGCTTCATCCATACAGTATTTACACTGTAAAAATGTCTCATTTATAATTTTCATGAAGCAGAGGCAAAACTGCCTGTCAGAGCAGACAGAAGCTGTAGTGTTACGTGCGGAGTAATAATGATCCATGACTAAGTACTTCATATGGGATGTGCATGTAAAGTAGAATGAAAACTGGTCATCCGGGATGAAGGTTTCAGTGATGGCTTTCTCTATCTGCAGATACATAGGATACATTTGCGATCTAATAGCAGACAAGCCCATCATTCCCCATTGCAAGCCACTTACTATCAAGTCAGTCACCCTCAGCCCAGTCCCCTGTTTCAACAAGCAACGGAATGGGTGCCGGCCCTTCTGCGACATCCTCAGCGGAGAAACCAGAATCCTGACCACGTCCCAAGAGTATGAGAGAATGAAGTGAGTTGCTGTGCTCTCCTACCATCCTTAGGAGGCTTTGCTGTAAGGTGTCTAGTGTCTGTGCCGCGGTCATTGCCAGACTGCCTGATAAATCATGGAGTGCGGATATTGACTGAAGGTTGGTGCTTAGTATTGAATTAAGCTGCCGGGGTCACTTTGAAGGTATCTCAGTTGGGTACCTTCACTGAGATGATTCAGTGCTCCGCTAGTTTCCCCCGTGAAGTGTTTCTGTTTCAACTCAACCTGACACTAAGCAGAGTGATTCTGTTGGCTGGACCTGAGCGAGATGGTAATTTTGATGTTGATGTTGGGGTTGGGTGGTAATGGCGTTGCAGAAGGGAGCTTAACTGTGGATTTCCTTCTCGTCTCCTCAAAGAGAATACCGTGTGCAAGAAGGGAAAGTCCTAATTCCACTGGGAGCCACTGTCCATGGAGATGTTGTTGTTTCTGTCTACCATATGAGGTCAACCATTGGGGGACGCCTTCAAGCAAAAGTAGGAGTTTGTTTAACTTCTCTTGCATGATTGAGGCAATGTCCGAATACTGGGTCTAAGAATGCAGATGGCACTCATGATATAGAAGGCTTCCTTACCTGAGTATAGACTTAACATAAATTTGAGCAGTGCCGAGTGAAAATGAAGAGCATCTGGGGAAGTCCTTGGTGCCTCCTGTGTCTCTTTATAGTGTATACTGATGGGGTGTAGGATCCTTTCAGATGATGTAGAAGATAGAAACCAACCCATCAGTAACTGATTCAAGGCAAAACACCACCAAAACCTCTGTCTATGCACTCTAAGGAAATGGGAGAATACTTTGTCTTTAGATTCAATGAGAATGACTGACTGAGCTACCCGTCCTGGATGGTGTCAGCATTGCTTGTTCTAGAACAGCCTTCACCTTTTTGAATGTTAGGGATAACAGGCAATTTGTGCTGATCGGTCAGAGACCATATAAGCCACAGGCTGGTTTAAGCAACCACTTCCTCCTTAGCTGAAAGACCTCTTAACATGAGCAGATCAAAGAAATGGGAGGCAGTAATATTTCTGATCATACATTTGAAACCTTAATAATCAAGTTGCAGAGCGACTGATGAATGTTTCTCTTCTTAGCTCGTTACTGGTGCTGTTTGCTGTATAGGCGGCGCTTTACTGAAGTTCCTATTGTGACTGAAATGGTCTCTTATGTTCCTGGGCTACAAACCTGTTGCTCCACTGTATTCAGTGGAAATAGATATCGGTTTCAGTTAAGTGCGAAAATAGGCCAAGTAGGTCCTGGCAATGAGGGCATGTTCCCAAACGCTGTGAAGGCATTCCCCTGTGGAGGCAGCAGGAAAATTTAAGGCAGATGGAAATACTGGGGTTTGAGAAGGCAAAGTTCATCTTTCTGTAGAACAGAATGAATTAGCTTATACAGCAGTTATCATTAATCTATATAGTGACTGGTAGTAGGGTAGACTTAACCGTCTGCATGTGCAATATAAACAAATACTTGAATTTCATGAGCGTAAGCACTTGTTCATTGTGGTGCTCTGTTTTTCAGATGACCAACACACAAATATTCCAAATTCAATTTCATACTGGATTTATAGCCCTGGGAACAACCACATTAAAATTCACCAAGTGAGTATTTTAAACTGAACGTTAATCAAACCCGGAGCATAAAAGCCTTAAAAAGGCTAAAGGAGAGTATTCACAGATGAAAGTCTGTGTGCGTGCATGTATATTGAAAGCTGATATAGATTTGTAGAAGCATCTGCTCCTTTTTAATTGACCAACTTCTCCCCATTTAGACCTGAACTGGACGCCTGCGACTCTCCAGACAAATATCCCCAGCTTTTCCATGTTATACTGGAGATAGAAGTACAATCTACTGATAGACAAACAGAGTTAACTCCTCCATGGGAGAACTTCACAACAAAAGACATCAATCCAACCATTCTCTTCTCCTCTCATCAGGAGCACCAGGACACTCTTGCTTTGGCAGGTGGGAGCTGCACAGGTTTACTCACGTGATTTGCACGCTTCCATGGATGCTGGGCTCTGTTGTACTTGATTTTATTTATTTTGGTGCTCTGTGCTGCAGGTAAAGGTCCCACTGATTCACCCCAGGATAACATCAGGAATGTTGGACAGAGTGCATTCTTCTCGTCTCTCAGCTGGCAAGGTATGCAGCGTAGCCCTTAAGTCAGATCTGCTTAGAATGCAGTGAACAACTTGTTTCTCTCTCCCCTCCCTGGAGCATGGAGGCCAGCTGAGGGATCTGATGGTAGCATGCCTTGTGCATTAGATCACTGTGTTGCTGGTCACGCCCTTATGTTGCAATTGAGTGGAAATTAATTTCCTACAACATTCTCTTCAGAAATTGCCTTCCTGCGCTGTACGTGACCGATTATTGACATAGCTGCAGTGTAAACCTTCACCCTAGGCATCCTTGGCGTTGAAACGGAATTAAGCTGCTTTTTGCTGATGTTGTACTTGGGAGAACATAGCACTGAGAGTGAGCTGAGTGCCTGTCCATAGCGTGGGGACATCGCATTGCGGATGTGTAGGCAGGAACCAGGCACAGGAGGTCCCAGTGTGCAATGCCAGGAAGGTGATTTATGTCCCTGCTATTTGTAAGGAGCCCAGGCGCTGAGGCACGGCTGGAGATAGGCTGTGTGCTTGGTCCTGACCCAGAAAGCTGCGCAGCTCTGCTCTGTGCGGGTGGCACTCACTGCTCTTCGGGCTTGAGGAGAGCCAATTAGCCTCCCCCTGCGTTCCTGATCAATAACGCTGACCGCTTAGCACGCAGCCCAGCAAAGACTTCAATTTAAATCTTTACCACAGTAGCGTTCTGACAGGTTTTGTTCTTGGTCGCTTTCTGTTCTGCCCGTAAGCTGAGTTCTTGCGTTGAAAAAAACTAACGGCTCCCTCGTTTTATTTCAGATCAGAAATCTGACAAAAGTAGCTCCCATCCCACCTCAGAGGACCGAGCAGCGTTGGTGCATGAGGAAAGCGAACAGTCAGATGACGAACTCTTGTCCCTTTCCAGTCAACACAGCAATGCCAGCGGCGATAAGCCCCACGGGACACCAAAACACGGCAAAAAGCAGCAAGAGCTGCCGGCACCGCCTCCGCCCGAGGACGTGGACCTGCTGGGGCTGGATGGCAGCCCCATGAGCAAGAGCTTTCCCTCGCAGCCGGCGGCTGCCCCCTCCAACTCGGACTTACTGAGCGATCTGTTTGGGGTTGGCGGGCCGGGCTCCCAGGGGCAGAGCGCGCAGCCCGCTGCCGACGAGGTCTTTCACATGGCGGGGCCCGGATCGGTGCAGTCCACTCCTCGGCATTCTGCAGCCTCGGCATCCCCGTCCCCATCCCCGAGGGTGGGAGAAGGTAACGCTGGCTCTGCCTGGTGCGTGACGTGGGGCACGTGCTGCAGCGATCTGCTGCGGGTGTTGCTTTCCTCTCCGGGTGCTCTTTTCATGGCGGCAGCGAGGGACTGAGGGACCCCGAGAGGCCGTCCAGTTCCTCTGCTCTGAGGCTGGAGTGTCCAACATGAGCAGATTGGCCAGCCTGTTTCTTTAAACAGGGGAGCTCACCCAAATGCTTGGCTGGCTTCTTACATTACAGCCACTGGAAGTCACCCTTCTTCCAATGCATCCAATAGTGCATGTGAGGAGAATATACACTAGTTAAAAACAAAGAAAACCCGTCCACTTGGGTCCTGGTTAGACCCATAGTGGTTTAGATTGAATTTCTTGTTCTAACAGAGGCCTGACACAAGGATGGTGGTGTTGGGCTGTGAAATACAGTGACACACGTTGCTGTTTCTGATCATTCAGCAGCCATGATAAGCAATATAAGATTTTTTTAATTACTACTATTTTTTATTGCTTCAAAGATTGAAATCGGATTGGTGGAAGGAATGGTTGAATAGATCATTAGAAAGAGGGGTCTTCTGGAGGAATAAAAGAACAGAGAAGGGCAAGTAGGTACCGTGTGTAATTGAACAGGTGAAGGTCTCTGGAATAGGTGGTTGGTTTTGCCAAAGGCAAAATAAGAACACTGAGCTCGATCTGCAGTCTCCCTGTGTTTGGTTTGGCCTAATCCTTTATGATGCAGTTTAAGAGCTGACATGTTGTCAACATGCACGTGATTCAAAGAGCGCAGTGTGCTCACTAAACTTTTTCTTAGGAACTAATAACTGAAAACGTTTGCAATGCCCGCCAGCTTTCTTGTGCAAAAATGTTGGGTTTGTTTTTCATTTTGTTAAGGAGGGCACTGGCTTGAGCAATGCTGTGGCTGAGTTGGGTGGCACCGACTGCAGGATGGCTTCATGGCACTGTCATTGTACAAGTCGGTGATTTAGAGTTCTCAAAAATGTCTTGCAGCATCTGCCTTTGATCCATTTGGAAGTAGCCCTAAGCAAGCTGCTCCAGACCTCCTGGGTTCCTTTCTCGGTTCATCAAATGTCCCTGGTGATCCTTTCCTTCAGGCAACAAGAAGTCCTTCACCAACTGTGCACGGCGATCCCTTCCACATGGGTAAGAAGGCGGGGCTCTTCCAGTGAATTCAAAATGCTGCTTTTAAATCTGATGGAGCCGTTAAGTGCAAACTGGTGCTTACCATGAAATGACTCTAAACCACACAAAGCCCACTAAACAGGAAAGGGCTTTGTGTCTCTAGACTTAAAGTACGTTCATCAGGTGAAGTATGGTAGGACGAGACTTGTTTTGCTCAAGTCGTATACTTAATTAATAAGCTATTTGTGTACATGAGGAAGGAGACCATGAAGAATGTCTGCCTGCATATTCCTGTGGTTTTGAGGTCTACTTTGAACAAACTGCCATTAATTGAGCTAAATAGAGCATAGCGTATTATGCCTGCTAGAGAAAACACCCATCCTTTGGTGATTTTGGTTAGAGGTATCTGATTTCTTCAGATCTGATACTAATCCTGGCCAAATTCACAGTTAAATTCAACTCTTTTAGTCTCTTCCTTTGTTTTAAAAAAAGTCCCTTAGTTGTCCCTTTCTCTCCCTGTGCCAAAATGCATTATGATAACCTTCCCTGTCTGAAACACATTCAGATACTAATTCCTTTGTGTCTCACCATCTGACACACATCCCTTGGGTGGCACGGTCTCCCTGGAAAGTCAGGGTGACAAAGGAGGGAACCAGCAGTGCTGGCACTGCTTACATCCTTGCTTTGCCAGACTCGGGCACTGGGTATTACCTCCGTGAAGGAGACCTTTGGGTCACACTTGGAGCTGGCTGCACTAATGAAAGGAATTTAAATGATACCCCAGCATGATGAGGTATTAAGTGACACTGCTAATGTCTGTGTATAATGAAAAGCTGGCAGGGTGAACTGGGTGGATGTACAGACTTTGTTCGATACGGGCTAAAGCAAAGACTTCTTTCTTGTCTCTATCACTGTGGAGGCTGCTTTGCTGTATCTGTGTTTTCCATCCTTGCCCTTTGCACATAGAACATTTCCTTGGGTTGAGATGCATTCAGAAACACAAAACCCTGTGTTATTCTGGTGATAAGGTTTTATAAATATGTATATAAATCCTCTGACCAAAGCTGCCATAAAACAGAGACTGTAAATCTATGTCCTTCCCTACTTACGTTTGTACAGTATGAGATCAGAAGTAAATGGAAAATTTGTAATGCCCTTTGTGGAGCAGAAGTTCACTTCTAATTAGAAAACGATAGAGGGACACAGCCCTATGCTACCTGTCCTGCTCCTTGCCCCCTACTCTTTCCAGATGCTGGATTACTGGGGACATTTGGGTTGGCTATTAGGAGAAATGTCTTCTCTAGAGAGCAATGAGGCACCGGCACAGGCTGCCCAGGGGTGGGGGTCACCATCCCTGGGGGTGTTCCAGAGCTGTGGGAATGTGGCACTGAGGGAGGTTGGCACTGGGCGGGGGCAGAGCCTGCTAGTTCGGCAG
>JANHGO010004156.1:0-25580 GCA_024606505.1 Aquila spilogaster | reverse complement strand
AGGGGCCGCCCCCGGCGCGGCTCGGGCCCGCGGACGGCGCTCCCGTCACCCCCGCGCGCAGGGCCAGGGGCAACGACGGCACCGACGGCCTGGGCGGCGCGTCGCCGGGGGAGATGACGGCCATCCAGTGCAAAAACGTCCCCGACTACCTCAACGACAGGACGGTGCTGGAGAAACACTTCGGGCAGTTCGTCAAAGTCCGCCGGGTCATGACCCGCAGGAATAAGAAGACGGCCGTCGTCCACTTCTTTGACCACGTGAGTGTTGGAGGCTGCCGGACCGGGAGGGGGGGTTGACCGGAGTGCCCCAGCCCCGTGGAGGCTCAGGGTGGGTACTGGGAAGAAACTCTTCTCCAGAAGGGTTGTGAGGCATTGGAACAGGTGGCCCGGGGAGGTGGTGGAATCACTGTCCCTGGAGGTGCTCAAGAAAACACCTGGCACTGAGGTGGCACTGAGGGATGTGATCAGCGAGGGGCTGTGGGGATGTGCTGACAGTTGGACTAGTTCATCTTAGTGGTGTTTTACAGCCTTGATCATTCTACGATTAGTGCGCGGTTATGCCAAACAGAAGCTTCTTGTTTCCTGGTTGTGATCAGGCATCACCCAAACCCAAAGCGATGCTGCTGCCTCCTTGCATGCTCCCATTAACATCAAGGGTGAAGTGATCTTTGCAGGGTGATCTGCTTGCTGGGAATGCCGCTGCTTTGGTGAGGCCTGCAGTCTCATGTGCTCCACACTCTTTTAGAAAAGTAATGTTTTCATGGGAACCTGCCCAGCCCCGCCAATTGCGTGGATGTCTCAGGCAGGAGGTTGTGAAGCACTGGCGCAGGTTGCCCAGGGAGGTGGTGGATGCCCCATCTCTGGAGACGTTCAAGGTCAGGCTTGGCTGGGCTCTGCGCACCTGATGGAGCTGTGAGTGTCCCTCTTCACTGTAAGGGAGATGGGCTGGATGACCTTTAAAGGTCCCTTCCAACTCTCCAATTCTTCCAGTTCTGTGATTCTAGGTTAAAAGGCAGTGCCTAGAGTTCTGCGAGAATTGGTACATGTTTCTCCAGCAGAAGCTGTCCTGTGTTGTGCTAACAGGCTCTTGAGTTCTGCTTTGTTTTCTTTCAGGCCTCTGCAGCCCTCGCCAAAAAAAAGGCAAAAGAGTTGCACAAAGACATAGTGGCATTTTGGCAGAAGAAGAAAACAAGTAAGCCTTGTGTTTCTTGATGTGATGAGCAGGTGACGTGTAGTACAGTGGGTAATGGCACAGGTAGTGGGGAGAGAGGGGGAATATTTTAAGGTTTGTCATTGCATACAGAATTATTTCTCTGACTTCACAAACTGAGAATATCTCCCAGGAAGCCTAGGAGCCAGAAAGGGGCTATACCCATCCCTCTGCTTTAGATTTGGGCAAGAGGAGATGCTAGTGCTGGCTATTCACTCCCCAGGTGAATATTTGAATTGCCAAGTGCTTCCCTTTAATTGTGTGAATACAGAGTTTCTAGCTCTGATTTTCTGGCTTGAGGATATGTTTTAGGTGCCAGCAGAGTGAATGGCTTGCCACAGCTTTGACCAACCCAGAAACTTACCTTCACAACAAGTGAGCAGCTGTAGAGTTGTTTTCCTGAGAAGAAATATCTCAAAGCAGCAGCTGTGTGGATGCTTTTGTCACTTTATTTTGGCAGTAAGGTCTGAATGGCAGTATTCTATAGTAACTAATCTGAGAGAGTGTGAGAAAGTCAACTGGCTGAGACTTTATTTACTTTTCTTCGACTCAACTCTCAAAGAGGCATGTCAACCCCAGCCTGAGCTTGGGATGCATGAAATAAATTGTTAAGTACCTCAGGAGCACTGAACACATTATGACAATTGTAGTTTGTGTTGGTAAAACGGATTAGGTACCAGGTGTCATGGTTTTATGGTTTTTCATAAGTTTGTCGCGGGACTGTGTTGAGCCAGGCTGAACCGGGACACCAGGTATTGAGTTGTGACTTGTGAGTTATAACCCAAATTCAAAAGAATTAAAATTTGATGACCAGACTTCATTAACTGGCAGTTTACTGAATAATTGCATTTACTACTTAGCAATGTTTTTTTCAAGAATGCTTTTTCTTTATAGAACTCTGAAGCTAACAAGCAATTAGTGGGCTTACTTGGTGCGACTTCGGTGCAAGCTGTCCTGTTAGCATTGTATACATACATGAGGTTGTAACTGGAATAATATTATCAGAAAATAAAGCCAGTTACCACACCACTGGGGAGGGGGGACAAAAAGCTGTTGCAAAAATTATTTGCCAGTTACCTGCTTTGATCTTTATATGTCACTTTAGGTCCAGCAAAAAGAGTATTTTCATCCAAGGAGAAGAAAGCAAGTGAAGATGAAGGAAGGCAGAGCAGTGAAGAGCAAAACTACCAGCATTCCCCTCTTCGAAAATCTTTAATAAGATCTTCTGCCAGCACTGTAATGCCTGGTAGAAGGTACGTGTGTGTGTTCTCTAAGAATCTATCGCAGTGGATCGGGAAAAATGATCAGTGTGTGCTGAGTAGTGATGTTCTTACCGAGACAGTGTGCTTCATCTATCTCCTGGCACACGTTCATTTTAAACGTGTGGCTTTTTGGCTGAATTGCAGTCACAAATCTCACATTTTGTCAGAATGCTGCCTCTGACTGCTTATTAAGGCTTTTTATGTCTTCAGCCCGCGTATTTTTTTGGAGGGTTTTTTTGTTGTTACAACATGAGAAACAGCTATAACAGTGAGGCATGAGAATGGTGAAAAACAACTCAGAGCCCAAGTAAGACCAAGCAGTGATTAACTGTTTTGGGAGGTCTTGGTTAAACTGGCTTCTGAAGTGAGTGGTTAGATTTGTGGACAAATATGGCTCTGTGGAATAAGAGTCCTCTTTTCAGAGAAGCTAGTGAGTTTGATCATTGTCTTTTTGTAGTTAGAGAATGGCCTTTGTACAAGAGATCTTTTGCTTTGTGCCATGTGCTGAAGCTGCAGGCTTTTTTCTGTACCTTCTTCTGTAGCACCTTAGTGGTTTGTCTAGTTTGGCAATGGTTATTTGGTGTGCATGGTCATACAATTATAATATAAGTAATATGCTGTTCCTTGATTAGAAATATGTTTTTCTGGGTCTGCTAAATCTTTGAACAATCTCTGTTGCTGTAGAAAACATTCCTTTTTTCACAGCAAAGAGTTGACAAGTTCCTAAACGAAAATCCAAGCTGCTGGGCCTTAGAGTGATGCAAAAATGTTAGAGCAGCCATCAGGTTCTGTCCAGTCTCAGACAGGTTCAGTAGTATCACTTCTGCTTTACAAAGATCAAGGCTTTGTTCGAAGTCAAGCGTGTTTGACCTCCAGTGCTAGCTTTAGTTCATTATGAGCTTCGAATATAGGTATGTACTTTATTTACAAGGCAGTGTATCAAGTAAACACAGTATTACTAAACAGATGCTAATGTCTTAGTGTGCTATATATATTTTTTAAAAAATCTTATTTTTAGCTCTCCAGCAAAGAAGCCTGGTCTTCGAAAGGCTCTGCAGTTTGAAGCAGATCTGTTCGATTCTGGTTCTGAAGGACAGAACTCAGAAGCCATGGGAGCTTCATTGTCATCTCTAAGTAACCTGGTAGGAGTAGTGGCAGAGACATCTGAAGAAAGATACCGTCTTTTGGACCAAAGAGACAAAATCATGCGACAGGGTACTGTTCTTATGCTTGTGTTCCTACCCTTCATGCCTTTCCATTGGGGTAGATTGTTGTATACATTAATTGCTTGTAGAACAACAAAGTCTATGTATCTTATTGCACACATATTTCTTATGTGTTACGAATAGCAAATTGTTCTTCTTTGAATGATTTCCTGAGTATTTTTGAGTGTATTTTGAGTCCTGACAAAATGGCACAACACTCTCTATTACTAATGGGTAGAAAATCAACAGGAACAAGGACTCATTTGCCTTCTTTGTTCTGCGGTCTTCATCAGTTACAAGGTCAGTTAAGCCACCCCAAGTAACTGCACCATCATGTGTACCTGGCTTGTAAAACGCAGGGTCTTGGTTTTCTTGATCCTGGGGGATGCCACGTAGGGCAGTTTGCACCTCTGCAAGTTCTTCAAAGAAAGCTGACCGAAGGCTAACAGTGTTTCTCTAGAAGGACACTATTAAATAAAGCTGGTCATTATTTCAGGAAATATTCGCTTGTTTCACTATTCTGTTTTGTAAATTACTTCATCCTATTTTTGCTCTTTCAAAGCTGATCTTATTGTATTTAAGATTTTATTTTTAATATCAGCAAACATCAGCTCTCTTGCTTAGTATGGAATTGTGAAATTGCCGGTGCTTGGTTAGAATACAAAACAGGATAGGCTTCTGGGATACAAAGCATCAGGTATCTTCTAGAGACTGACATTTTCAGCAAAAGTCTCGATATCCGGGTGGGACAGTATGAGAAACTTCCCCAGAGGAGCAGTGCAGACCTGGGATAGGTCCTAGCACAGGGGATCCCCATCCTTGTGTATTTCCAGCTGGTCTTGCTCCAAGGGGAGGCTGTTTGGGAGCCTGTAGGGGTCCCTTCACATGAGCTTTTCTGTGAACCCATGCCTTTGGCAGTATGCTTCATGACATCCATCCATTGACCAGTGTTCGGACCTCAGCTGAGGCAGATGCTGCTGTGGGCTGCACATTAAGGAAATAGCTTGTCATGGAAAAAAAAGGAGAGATGCTTAACATTACAATTATAGTTTGTAATTTTTTTTTTTTAGCTCGAATAAAAAGGACTGATCTTGGAAAAGCAAAAACTATTGTTGGCACTTGTCCTGACATGTGTCCTGAAAAGGAGCGGTATATGAGGGAGACAAGAAACCAGCTCAGTATCTTTGAGTTGCTGCTAGGATCTGACAAGGTATGAGTGCTCTGTAAGCTGGATTTTGCTGTTCTCAGCTCATCTGTTAATTTGCTCTTTATGTAAAGCTTTGCTTGTTGTTTAGCTGGTTACAGGGTTAATTCTATTGGTGAATTCTGTGAACGGTTTCCTTAACCTGTCTTTCTATTGTCGTCATAAAACAAGAATGTTAGACAATTGGTGTTTAACTGTTAGAGTAACCTTTTCTGTTTAGTTCCAGACAGACTCTTGGATTTGTAGTTGTGGTAGTGGTGTACGGGTTTTGAAGGTGATGAGTTAAAGATTGCCAAGTCAACTGCTGTCGAAAAATAAAATGTGTTTGCTGTCATAGCAGAATCAACATGGGCTGTTAATGTAAACTGGAAAAACTCTCTTAGTAGTCTGCTCCTTGCTAAAGCGAAGGCATGCATGTGATGAAATCCTGAAAGATTAAGAAAGGCCCCTTGGTTTTCAGTTCTTTTCTCTGCTTCTTGCAGGTAAATCATGCAGCAGCAATCAAGGAATATAGCAGGTCTTCAGCAGACCAGGAGGAACCTTTGCCACATGAATTGAGACCCTCTGAAGTGCTGAGCATGACCATGGACTATTTAGTGACAAACATTATGGACCAAGGAGAAGGAAACTACCGAGAATGGTATGACTTTGTCTGGAACAGAACTCGGGGAATAAGAAAGGTAAGCAGTAGTAGATGGAAACGTTTGATGACAGAAAACAAATAATCACATAATGTTGTAAGAAGTGAAGCAAAAAGCAGTAGTAATTTAAGCATTTGAGTTGAAAACTGACTCAAAGCACAGTCAAAATGAGTTTTCCAAAGGTAGTATTAGATGACTACTTTCAGCTTCAGTTTAAAACGAATTTAATGGTTTGTTAATTGTTCTGGTTAGGATATAACCCAGCAGCATCTCTGCAACCCGCTGATGGTGTCTCTGATTGAGAAGTGCACTCGCTTTCACATCCATTGTGCTCACCACCTGTGTGAAGAACCCATGTCCTCCTTTGATGCCAAAATCAACAATGAGAACATGACAAAATGCCTACAAAGCTTGAAGGAGATGTATCAGGACCTGGCTAACAAAGGAATTTACTGCAGGAGTGAAGCAGAGTTCAGAGGTTATAATGTTTTGCTGAATCTCAACAAGGGCGATATTCTCAGGTGCGAGTGATGAATATCACTAGGTTTCTCTCTTGCCTTTGGGAAGAAATTAGAATTAAGTCTAGACAAATTGCAAGGGAAATGATGAACTGACTTTCAATCTGCTTTGCCAAAGCAGAGCAGTAGTATACTCTTACAATGTTATTTTAATTTTTGATAGGTCACTAAAAGTATTTTTTTTTTTTTTTTTTTTTTTAAGGAAAGAAGAAAACTGTGCAATCTTAGTGGCTTTATCTCCAGTAGGGTCAAGTAAAATATATTCTGCAGACAGTGTTATACTCTGCTTTTCAGTTCACCTTCCCACTTGTCTTCTTTCCTAGAAGTTGGAGTGATGTACCTAAAAAAATAACATGCTAATTATATGAACCTCATATGAAAATATGACTGAATACTGCAGCAAATCTAGCTCATACCTATTGGTAACTTGGATTAAAATTAGGAGCTTTAAGTGAGATATGCAACTTCCATTTTGTTACAGGTTGCTTTCCAGCTGGGATTGTTAATATTAGTGCCAAAGGTTTGTCTCTGTTTTTGTCTCCACAGAGAAGTGCAGCAGTTTCATCCAGAGGTTAGAAACTCCCCTGAAGTTAGATTTGCAGTTCAAGCTTTTGCTGCACTAAACAGCAACAACTTTGTGAGGTTTTTCAAATTAGTGCAGGCAGCTTCCTATCTGAATGCCTGTCTCTTACATTGTTATTTCAACCAGGTAAGAAAAAGAAAATGGGTGTGTGTGTATGTAGGTGAATAGTTAACTTGTAAAACTGTCTGGGACTTCTGTGAGGAAATAATTTTATAGAACAAAAAACTCAGTAAGTTTTTTTGCATTAAAAAGTCTTGTTCGTGCCATTTCATAAGCCTCTTGAAAAAATCAAACAAGTTTTCTACCCAGTTATAAAAGGTAAATACTGCTTGTCCTTGCAAGCTTTTTCTTCTGCACAAGACTTGCAAAGGATACGCTCAAAATAAGCAGCACTGAAGAAGTGTGGAAACTGGAACGCAAGTGCACAGCACTTAAAGCTAAATCTAAGTAGTTGTTTATGTGGATGCTTGATAACATAGAGTTTAAGCTGGAGAGGGAAGGTTTAGATTGGGTGTCAGGGGGAAGTTCTTTATGGAAAAAGTGCTGAGGTGCTGGAACAGGCTGCCCAGAGAGGCTGCGGATGCTTCATCCCTGGAAGTGTTCAAGCCCAGGTTGGATGGGGCCCTGGGCAACCTGGTCTAGTACCAGATCTGGAGGTTGGTGGCCCTGCCTGTAGCAGGGGAGTTGGAACTTGATGGTCCTTGAGGTCCTTTCCAACCCAAGCCATTCTGTGATTCTATGATAACAAAGTGCTGCTTTGTTTTAAAGGTGATTTTCATTGTTTGGAGAGCGCTTAGCAGTTTATATGTATGACTCTTGTTTTTATTTTACCCCCAGATTCGTAAAGATGCTCTCAAGTCTCTCAATATTGCCTACACTGTGAGCACCCAAAGATGTACAGTGTTTCCCTTGGATCACCTGGTCCGTATGCTACTGTTCAAAGACTGTGAGGAAGCAACTGATTTTATAAGTTACTATGGCCTGAGTGTATCTGATGGGTAAGTGTAAAGAAAAGAAAATCTTCCCCCTCCCTGGAAGCATTCAAGGCCAGGCTGGATGGGGCTTTGAGCAACCTAGCCTAGAGGGAGGTTTCCCTGCCTATAGCAGGGGTTTTGGAACTAGATGATCTTGAAGGAAGGTCCCTTCCAGCCCAAACCATTCTATGATTCCGTGTGTATGAAAGTGTCTGCTGGGGTTAGACCGATGCTAGGCAAAGGATTCATGTGGAAGGGCCATTGCTGGACTTTGCAGTAAGGAAAGCAGGCATATGTTAGAGGGCGAGCTCTGTGTAAGCAGAGTACTAGAATAATGATGGGCATAAACTGTGCTGTTGGTTTTGCTGTAATTATGAAAAGTTCCTTAATTTTATCTCTCTCCCTCAAGGAATGGGTTTTGTATCCCTGTAATTACTGTGGTTTCCCACTAAAGTGGTGTGGGATTTATGGTTGATTTTCTTGTTGTTCTGTGTTTTGTTTTGTTTGTTTGTTTTAGTTTTGATTTTCTTTTTGGACCCATACATCACCTTTTTTAATGAAGGGTTTCAAGGACACAAAATTGCTTCCAGCTTCTATGTTGTAGAAGCAAGAAAGGCATTTCCTCCAAAAAAGGACTGTGTATTAAGGTCAAGGGACTTCCTCTCTAAAAACGAGATATGGATAGCGCAATCAAAGACAACTTTCATTTTAGGTTCTTACCTTGCAGTTTTATTGTACTGAGTTAGCTACAGCTTTGCAGGAAGTGAGGATACAAATACCCTGTAGAAATTGGCATTATGGTGATTCAGGTAGGGCAGGATGAAAGTGAATAGTGCAAACTGGGTTTTAGAAAGGAGAAGAGTATGAGCGTGGCAGTTAGTGCTCTATTTCCTGTTAGTATTCAGCTTGGGAATAGTGAGTGAGGGTTGGAAGAAGACTGCAGCTTTTAAAATGGCTTCTGTGGCTAGCTTTGGCTAGTTTATGTGGAAGATAGCTGATGTAAATACACAGTTAATAAAGATTAAAGGGAGATTTGCCAGAGTTGTCTGTGATAGTGCCTGGAAATGTCAGTGCTACGTGTCCTCTGCCCTGGGTGAACAGCCATGAGGACAGTGCTTTTGCCTTCCCCGCTTTGCTTACAGCCAGAGATCGATGCCTAGGCTCTGGGGAGCAAACCTGTGCGCCTTGTATCTGTTTCACTTTGCACCACTAAGCTGTCCAGCTGAAAATGTGTAGTTTACTGGGGCTTTGAGTATATACTCCTGATTCTTTTTTGCCCCCAGTACTTACGTGGAGCTGAATCGCTCGGCTTTCTTGGAGCCCGATGGATTACCCAAACCTCGTAAATCACTGTTTGTCAGTCAGAAGCTGACAGTCTCAGTTGGGGAAGTTGTTAATGGCGGGCCACTACCACCGGTGCCTCACCACGTGCCTGTGTCTAGCTTCAATGGACAGAGCAAATATATTGGCGGAAGTGCCCCTGGAGATCAAGCTAGTAGTAACCAAAAATCAAGTATGGAAGCAGCAGGTAAGAGTAAGTGTGCTTTTTATGTACTGCTCAGGAGCACTGTTGTTTTGTTTTACAAAGCAGAAATTGTTCATTTCTCATACGAGTTGAAATTGCATGGAAATTTAGGTGTAATGGCAGTATGTTTTGATTTAAAAGTGCTTACATGTCTGTGAAAACTAAGAAACATCATGATTAATAAACAGGATGCACTGATGGAAATAAGCTTAGTTTTACCAGTGTAGGTGAAATTACTGTATGCTGTCTATTTCAGATGGCCAGCTTCTCTTTCCACCTTGCAGATCTTTGCATACAGTTTGTTCCCACTCTGCATATCATTTTCTCTTTCATGCTGGCTGAATTTACACTTAAATATTTGTGTTGAAAATACAGATGCTTCCTCTTTATTCGGGAGGCATATTTGTAGACACTAGGTGACATGCTTTTCCTGAGACTATTATGTTGGAGATGTATATACTTGATATTGGAAATAATGTGGAATAATAGTTGAGCATTTTATAAGATATTCATACGTATATTATAGAAGTCAGTTTGCTATCTTTATATTCAAGGTAGCAAGCCTCCACTGTGGGTTTCTTTTATGACCTAATGGGGCTTATCAGACCAGCTTGCTTTGCAAGATAACAAGCAACAAGAACAGTTTAGCTTCTGTTTGTGACTGAATGGATTTCCTTTCTTTTTTCTTCTTTCTGCTGACTCATCTGCCAAAGAAGGAAGAGTGGAAAGCAAAGGTGTGGATTTAGATGTCCCAGCAGTAAGAGTCCAGCCACCAGCTCATCTTCTGCCCTCACTGTTACCTCGTCCTCTTATGGCAGCGCTGCCTCCTGCACAGACAATTTCCCAATCTGTTGCACAGCCTGATCCTCTTCCTTCAAAGCCTCAGCCTGTATACACAGACACAGTAAGGAAATCCAGAATTATGATGGAGTATTTGGGAAAACTGTAAAATGTAATAAAAAGCAACTGAAATCTTACAGGTTATTGTCTAGAACCTTTGCGTAATTTAGAGGGGACACTGCTTGTGGGCTGTTACTGCATGGCTCTTAAAATAAATGTAGAATTTCCAGGCTGTTGTACTTTATGACCCTAGTTTGGTCTGTAAGTAGAAATAAGATGTTGTGGTTGCCAATTACAGTCACACAGACAAGGCTGGTGCACCTCACTCCCAATTCATGTGTGTGTTCAGGATGTCTTGAGCTTCCAGCTTGCTTCAGTTTCTTCCTCTTCTGTATTGTAGGATATTGCTGAGGTCGTGGATGGGCTCGTACATGATGTTGTCAAAGGAGAGTGCAGAGAAGTCAGCAGAGCAGGAGCGGATTACGTGACTGCAGCGATCTGGTAAAGAGTGTTTATTGCTGGTATTCCCAATGTTTATCATCAAATTTTCAGTTTCCCTTAGCAGCAGTATGTGTGAAGATTATAAAATTAAGTAAGGCAAGGTCTGTAGTGGAGAAGGTCTCATTGATACAGTTGAGGGAAAAGCAGATGTTTCTTCATATACCTCTTGGCTTCACACTAGCTTCGTCTCATGAAAACATCTCTGCAAACCTTCGTTTGCGTGACGAGCATTGCTGCTGCAGCAGATGTGTTCTGGAAGGAAAGCAAGAGGAGTTAAGTCCAGATTTGTCTGTTTTTCTACTTCAAGTAATGCTTCTTCCCAATGCATTTGATAGGTTCATGGATGCCCTGGTGGGAAGGAGTCTGTCTGTGGTTCAGTCTCCTGTTCTCAGTGAATTGGTTGTCCATGCTAGATCAGATCAGCCCAGACTTGGGCAAAGTCGCCCACGACCTTGGCATTAAGTACCAATGTTAGATCATGAGATGTAAGTGGCGTTTCCTGATAATAAATAGGAGAACCATTTCAGTCCTTAGACAATAGGTCTAAATCCAAGCAACTGGAATTTCCTGCCTACTTGCCTACTGTGCAGGAACCCAGATGAACTGATGTACGGTGACAAATCCTGCGGAGAAGTGACTCCAGTCTTTTGTTATGTCCAAGAAAGGCAGCCTGGGAGGGATGTGTTACACTGCCTTGAGCTGTATCACAGGAGGAGCTGCTGCTCCTGTGCTGGCCGTCACTGTCTCCAGAAAGCTGCACCCATGTACCTGCCCTTCAGTGGAGTGGGGTTTGCAGCTGCAGTCTGGCCAGAAGGCATTTGGGATGTCTGTCTCCCTCTAAATAAAGGTATAAGAGGGGAAGGTGCCTGATCACTTACACGTATACACGCACCATTCTGTCTGTGCTGCTCAGTCCTGGCAGGTGTGGTTAGCTCCCCCTAGCCCTTGATTCAGCAGAATTTGCTTTGTTAGTCCATAACTGACTTGCCAAAGTGGAATTAGGCTTAAAAATGATTTGCTGCAGCTGTTTATTGGCAAAGGCTAGAAAATCCACTGCTTTTACCAATCTGAGAACTTCTGTTCCTAACTAGAAATAAAATACTTCTAATAGTTAAAAGCTCATTTGAAGTGATTAGCTGAAATGAACATGGTACAGACTGAGCAAGGAATAAACTGATTGCTATACTTCAGCAAGGTGGCTTATTGTATTTGCACTTCATTATTTTTCTTTATCCGGAGAAAGAATAAAACTCAATTTTTGTATTTTCTGATTGTTTCCTATTGTTTATTCCTAGTAAAGTTAAAAGTAACTTAAAATCTGAGTCCTTGTGGGGATTTTAGGTCTTCTCCTATGCTGAGAAATCTTGATCTCAATGGAAAGTAAAGTCTGCATGTGACAAGTTTTTTTTGCTCGGCAGTAGGTAGATACCAAGGTTACAGAAGTACTGGGTCTTGGTTTTAGCTGAGTTGGAGTTGACTGTTCCTTTAGTGTGTCTGATGTGATGCTGTATTCTGGCCTTGATGCTGTATTCTGGCCTTAGGAAAAAAACAATGTTGATCACACAGCGATGTTTTAGTTATTGCTGAGCAGTGCTGCACAGAGCCAAGGACATTTCAGTTTCTCAGCTTTTGTACTGTCCTGCCAGCAGCGGGGAAGGAGAGGGGGGTGCAAAATCGGTTGGGAGAGGACAGAACCAGGACAGCTGACCCCAGCAAACCAGTGAGTTAGTCAGTACTGCCTAATGTCATGCTCAGCCTTAAAATGGGTTGAGAAAGAAGGTGGGGTATTTTTTGGCTTCCCAGGTGGCTGTGAGGAGAGTGGCTGAGCACTGGTCTGCCTGTGGGAGTTGGTGAGCGTTCTTGGATGTGTTTTTTGTTGTTTTCCTTCACTTAATAAGTGAAACCATCTTAATCTCTATTCCCCCAGTGTTCTTGGTTTTGTTGTCTTCCCCTGTGCCCCCCTGCAGGGAGGGAGTGAACAAGTGGTACTTGACTGCTGGCTGAGGGCATGGGGTATGGTGCCTTCTCTTTGAGGCTTTGACTGAAAACTTGCTTTAAAAAGAGAATTCTGTTTCCACACAGCACCTCAGAGGCCACCGTGAAGGAACTGGTTGCTGAAGTGATGGAGGAAGTCCTCCGACAAGTGGCTGTAACCATGCTCGATGCGGAAAGGGAGCGTGTGAAGGAAGAAAGGCGCAGAGTGGAGGAAGAGAGGTGAGCTGTTGCTTTTGCCATCTGGCAGGGTGGGCTGCATCTGCTCTTAGGTACTGTAAGGGCAGCTGATGCCAACTTGAGTGTTCATGCATATGCCCGGGTCCTGTGTCTCTGTCACCTATCAGTGCTGCTCAGTTTGTGTTATTTGGAGCTGCCCTGGGATCACTCAGGCTCTCTCTTCCCTATTCTTGGATAATCTGCTAGTTAATATTTTGTTAACCTCACAGAGCCACTGTGAAAATCATAGATGGGATTGTTTGGGAACTTTTAATCAGCTGGAGCTTCCAGAGAAGGAGGTGCTTCCTGGCCCTGCTGTACACATGAGCTTTTTGTTTTGAGAGAACTAACTGTAGGTCTTAGGCTGCACATAAGTAACTAAGTGGCAGGTTTGCTGGTTGCTGCTTATGTGAATCTCTACTCTGTCCTTCCAGGCAAAGGCAGGAAAGAGAACAGTTAATAAAGCAGTTGAGTCAGTTGGTGAGTATGGAGCTAATGGAAGAAGTAATAAATGAGACTGTTCAAGAAGCTTCAGCCAATGAATTAAAGTAAGTATAACATTCTCTGTGCTATACTTTGCTGTAGGTGCTTTATAAAGGGTTATAGTTTATCAGGGAACGCTGGGCTCTTTGCTTGGCTTCCTCCAAGCTCCTCTTCAATTAAATTAATTTAAAGAGAGGGCAGGTGTACTTGACCATGCAGAATACCAGTTTGCCTTTGCAGTAGCAGTCTTCCAGGGTGGAGGTGATAGTCTTTCTCGTGGACGAGGCTGCCCCGTGTGCTTACTTTCATTTGGACTCCCTTACAGCTCAGTTGTGGGCTTTCCTCTTGTGGACTTTTCTTTGGAAGCCTGTGATCGGTTTAAAATTTGAATGACTTCACGTTTATTGCAGGCCTTATTTAAAATTGCCACAGGGTACGGAGGTGGAAAAACCCTCCTCTTTGCTAGCTGTGTTGGTGATCTTGCCCATTTATGTCACAGCTAGTTGTTTTAGTACCTTCTCTGGCCTTTGCCTCACTAAAAGTTTTGTTTTGAATTAGATCTGCCTTAGAAAGAGACCAGCAAGCCCGCATTGCCCGCTGTTCAGAAGAAGTCTGTGGCCATGTCATGGATCTCTTCTTGGAGGATGAGATTTTCCAGATTGCCAAGGAAACCATTCAGGAGCTCCAGTGCTTCTGCAAATATTTGCAAAGGTGAGTTGCCATCCTATGATAGAACTACTTCTCTTAGGAGCATGGACAGGGACTGGCTAATAGGGTTTAAACAGCAACTGTCAGGCTATGGGTTTTTTGAAAGTTTTTGCCGTCTAGTTGGCTCCACTGTAAGGGTGGGCTTATGTTCTTATTACCAGCCTCTAATGTTGCTCAGTTATGTGTAGGGAGGGGAACACACCTCATTAGGGTGAAGTAATGATCTTGGTATGAAATTTCTACTTCATTATTTCTAGAAACGTGTTATGATTTCTCCTTGGATTCTCTGTATTGCATGCTTATTCCTGGATGTATGCTAAATGCCTGCTAGTGCCTGTGGTGCTTAAAGGCAGAGATTCATTTCTTCCTGTGTTGTGCTGCCCCAGTGCCACTAGGTGGAGGTGCATTTCAGGTGGTGGTTTTCACCGCTGAGGAGGAAGCAGCAGGCTGTTTTCTTTTCTGAGGAACACCTTCCCCTGCAGAGTTCTTTCTGTCCTGAAATTAAGTTTGGTGTCTCTTCAGGACATGTAAATCGCCTTCAGTGGCAGAGGGAAGAGTAAGGAAGAGCTTAAAGGTATCTGGGGGGTGGGGAAAGTACACGTAGCAGTTAAGACAGCTGGATGATGTGGGAATATTTTAATATGTCCCAGAAATACTTGTGAAAACAACTCATTAAAAACAGAGCAAGAAAGAGGCAAATGTTTTTTTTTTCTCTTAATTTTAGTAGTTGTAGGTGTTTCCAGCAAGCTCTTGAGTGTTAGAGAAACTTTAACTATCGTATGTTTAAAACAAACAAACAAACAAAAAAAACAAAACAAACAAACAAACCAAACCAAACCCCAAAAACCAGCAAGCGCTTATATATGTGCTAGGAATAAACATGCTGAAAATGGAGAAAGAAAGCTGTGGTTGAACTCATGCACGCAGAGCGCTTGGGTTACGTTTTGAATAGCTGAGCGAGGGATGAGATGGAAGAGGGGCAGTCCTGCTTTCATTCTGTGATCTGTCTGACCACTGAAAGAAAGTGTGGCTTGCTGAGCAGAAGGTTCCTGTCTCCTTTCATTGTTTTGTTTTTTTCCTTTTTTTTTTTTTTAATGGAGGACAAAGTTGCCTCTTTAGGATGCTAAATGTGTATGGTTGGTGGGTCTCATCCAGTGCCTGAGCTGTGAGTTTACAGCTCTGCAATTGTACCGCCTCACCGTCTCCCCTGGACAGACTCAGACTGATAGCCTGATCTAATCTGAAGTGCAGAGAGAAGAACCCTGTTGGACTGCAGAAGATTTAATTAACAGGACCTTATTTATTCTCTTTTGAAGGTGGAGAGAGGCAGTGGCAGCTCGAACAAAGCTGAAACGTCAAATGAGGGCATTTCCAGCTGCTCCATGCTGCATGGATCCAAAAAATAAACTGAAAGCCCTATCCCCCAGTGCTGAGTGGCCTATAACCATGGAGAACTTATGCAAGAGGATTGTAGATATGGGGAATGGAGGAAAGCTGGGAGTCTCTTGCACGAGGTAAGGATATTTATGACAGCAGATGGCAATCTGAGTTTTGAAAAGCAAATTCTCTTCTTCCTTTGTGAGAGGTAATTGTTTTGCAGTAAAGTCTCAAACCGAATGAAATCATTCTTCCACCAACTGCAACTTTCTAAAGAATCTGTAGTAGTAGTATAGTATTTCTCGGATCTTAATATAGCTAAAATTCCTGATTTATACCAAAAAAATCACAACCAAGAGTCTTTTGTTTTCAGATTAAATTGGCTGAGAAACAAGACAGTGCACGAAATCAAAGTTCAGCACTTCTATCAGCAGTTGTTAAGGTATGTTGTTGGCATTTGATCCTTGTTTTCTTTCCTCAAAAGTTGCAACAAATGCTGTAGAAGTTGGAAGTCTCATTGCAGAACGGTGAACCATACTTCGGTGTCCACTTGCAGCCTCGATTCTGTAAATATTTTTCAGTAAAGGGAACTGGATAATAAACTCTTGGAAGTGTTGGGCCCTCTGATCCCATTGCCATGAGCATAACTTGAAGAATCTGGGGTGTATGTGTAGATGCTTTTTTAAAATTAATATTGTTTGTTTATTTACTCCTCCCGTCAGGTGGATGGGTGCTGGACAGTGTTAGAGGAGTGTGAGCCATAAAGAGAAGTACAAGCCATTACCAACCTGGCTCATGGCACAAGGGAATCAATGTAGGTTTTTAATGTGCAGCAAGACACTTGCTTTCTCATAATTTGTCGTGCACTCTAGCGCCCTGTGAGTTTATTGGAGCAGGATATTTTAGTAGTGTGGAAGTGAAGTAACATCTGTAAGGCACCACAGTCCCCAAAGTAAGGCTGAGATAACAGTTCTTGAAGGCATCTGGTCTTTGCTGAAGGATTAGGTCTAATTTCAGACCTTCTTGAATTAGACAGTAACCAGCTGCAGTAGTGTAGTAGTGTAACTTGTTCTAGGCAAGAAGAGCAGCTCTGGGGGGTTCTTTTTACCAGCTTCTGTCTCTCTTTAAGTGATTTAGCATGGACTCCCCTGGATCTTGCTTCATTAATCGCTGAACATATTCCAGTTCAACAAGAACAGGTTTTCTGGAAGGTGCTATTGGTTTTGCCAAATGATGATGAGTATGCGGAGGATGACCCAAACAGGTAAGCAGAAGTGTTGATTTCAGGGTCTCTTTTTCAAGCGTGGTGATGGAATGGAAGAAGGGTAGTGGTATGCAGTCCTTGATGTATGCTTTTCTCCTACCATATCAAATTTCCAATTTTTCTTCCTTCCAAGTAAAATACAAATAAGGCTGGAATTAACTGCAGTGGTCTGTATCTTATCCTGCTTTTGTTCATTGAATTGCTTTTCCTCATGTTGAAAACGGAAAACCTCTATCTAGGTAATGGTATGGAGAATTTTGGGACATCTGATAGACAAACTCTAACTTAAATCAGTGCTTAAAAAAAACTTACAGTGCCACTTAAGAAGTAAAATCAAAGTACTTCTTGTTGTTTGCTAGGATATTGATAGATTGGTTGAAGGCCAAATTCATGAAACACAAAAGCTGGAAGAAAAGTGCTTCATGTGCGGAAGTTAGAATTCAAACACTGACTTTGTTTAATTCTTCTGGTGTACAAGGGAGCAGAAACGTCAAGGTCAGCGTGTGCGTTAAGGTAAGTGAGAGCAGTCTTGTGGTACCTGACAGGCATAATGTACATGATCTTTTCCAGTTAATGTCATGTGGAAGATTTTCATGCTATGTCCTGTCTGATGGAGATGACACTGGGAGGGATTGGTTTATTGTATAGAGAAAAAAGTGTGGATTTTTTTCTTGTTTCCGGTCTGTTAGAGTACCTATATATAGTTTAGCAGTTGAACCTCAATTCTGTCAATTCCTGATGCTGGATCAGGTGCTGAAGTGCACTTCAGTGTTCACCTGCATTTATTGGAGATATTTCTTTCTTACAATTCGTTGTCTGAGGTTTTGTAGAACCAATGAATGTCAAAGCTGAATGCTAATAATAACGAGCTGCAGTTTTCAGTATGAAAATTGCTCTTCAGCTGCTTTACTGTTGTCATCTTTGTTACTTGTGTAGGTGGTACATGGTGTGCTCTCTGACTCTGAGCTTGATGCATCCAGTACGCAAAAAGACTTGCTTGGAACCAGTGGTCTCATTCTTCTCCTACCCCCTCGGGTTAGAAGTGAAGACGTTGCAGAAGAAGACGTTTATTGGCTTTCAGCTTTGCTGCAGTTGAAGCAGTTACTTCAGGTCAAACCTTTCCACCCAATAGTTCCGCTTCTGGTTCTAGTCCCCAGTCAGGAAGAGGAGGCCACAGAGAAAGAAGTTGAAGAAGGTATGCAATTGCTTTTTGAAAGGTGTGTAAATAATGTGAATGCTGAGGGGTGCTGCAACCAGAGCTGTTGTGGCTAGTTTAGTGCAGCCTCAGATACACAGCCTAGTAAAAGGTGTGACTGTGAAGTACAGGACACTTCAGTGCTTTGGTGGAAATCCGGAGACCTTAACACTTAGTCAGTATGGGAATTGATGAACTCTTCTTTAGTTTTCAGTGTTCCTTTGCACACAGTGTTTGATCCTGAAAGTCAAGGGAAGGCTGGAGAGGAAAGCCATGCAGTGAATGTATGCAGATTGTGAGACTGGGTCAGAGCAGGAGTTAACCATCTGTTGTCTTTCAGTGTATATGAATTGCTTTTTATTTTTTATCTTTTGTTTTTATGTACTTGTTTAGGTTTAATGCTGCAGGACTTGATTTCAGCCCATCTTATTTCAGACTACATCATTGTTGAGCTACCAGGTTCCATCAATGACTTAGAAGGCACCAGAAGGGTAAGAAAGCCAGCTTGGCTAATCATTAACCTTTCTTAATTACTAATGCTGCGTAAGGAGTGATTGTTACATTTTCTGTAGTTTGAATTGCAGCAGTCTTATGTAATGGAATATTGTTTTTTTTGTTAAATTTCCTTTATTGTAGTTTTTGATCCAAAATCTTATACCGGCTTTTTTGTGTACCTGAATTTGCTGGAATCAGGTGCTTGTTAACAGCTGTTCCAATTAGAGTCAGAACTAGCCTAAAACTTTTTCCATTATTGGTGACTGCATTCTTTTAACTGACCAGGATTGGCGTTTGCTTCACAGATGATGTTTGTTCTGTCTAATAATGAATTAATGAATTACACAAACTAAAATACATGCTGTGTGTAAATCCATTCTTGTGTGCCCTGCTGATGTTGACTAGCAGGGCTACAGTTGCAGCATAACAGAAGAGTGCTGGATGTGGGTAAGCTTCTTTACCTGATGCTCCCAGTCCTGAAATGGAAAGGTCACTTTGTAGCACTCCTGGCTGAAAGGAGGTCACCTTCTGTTGTCCCATCTTCAGTGGATGGGATTGGAGGATGCCTTTTGCAGTGAAAGATTGTGCAGTGCTCTTTGTGACAGCCTCACTTTGTCCTTCAGTCTGATGTGTGCTGGCAAATAGTGGCCTGGACACTGATTAAAATGATCTATTTGAATTTTGCTACATAGTATCTTAGATCATGTTCTATCAAACATAAGATAGCAGGACTGAATCCTCAGTGTCCCTGTGGAGTGGAGTTTCCGACCACCTGTGCTTTCTGTGTCATAGATCACTGCAGCTGTGAGCTGGTTGGTTTCTCAGTGCCCAAACTCCCTTGAGCTCTGCAGTCAGACCCTTCAGGAGTACATTGAGGATGGCATCGATGGTGAATTTGGCAAGCGCTTCTACCATGACTGGAGGGAGAGACGTTTAGCTGGCCTTCCATCTCAGGAGCCTGGGGTCATCATAGAGCTGTACAACAGCGTGCTCCAGTTTCTTTCTGAGGTGGCATCCTCAGAGCATCTTTGTGACTTGTCTTGGCCTGTTACTGAGTTTTCAGAGCCCGGGGGTAACAAGCTGTTGCCCCACCTGCACTGGAACATGCCTGATCACCTAGCTTGGCTGAAAAAGGCTGTGCTGTCCTTCCAGATACCCTACCTAGATCTGCCTCCATTAGGTGGTACGTACTTTGTGTTGGCATATCCTCTTTGTAGCACTTTATTTCCTCTCTGATGTGCCTGCTCTGTTTTGAGCTATCAGCTTGCAAGTCTAATTCTGTCACAGATTCTTGCAGTCTACTTTGATGTTTTGTTTTTTTTTCTGGTTACTGTTCTTTTTTTTCCTCCTCCAGCTCCTTGGCGTCCTGTTTGCTGCATGATTTTTCAGTATGCATCTCAGATTGCTAGTTCTTCCCATACTCAACCACTGATCCAGTCTCAGGTGGAGAATCTGCTGAGCAAAACGTACCAGAAGTGGAAAAATGGGCCGATGGGGAACTCTGGAGATGGACCTTCTGTTGATGAGATCCCTTGGGATGATATCCTGGCAACGTGCATTGATCATAAGCTGAGAGACTGGAAACCACCCAAACTGCCTGTTGCACCAGGTATCGTATGTCCTGGAACAAGGATAACACTTCCTGCATAACTGTGTTTATTAACTTGACAGTGGTGCCTTTATGTAGGGAGGGAGCTCTGGTCTTGATCTTTCTTCACATTGCAGAATGGCACTGTGCTTTCTCTACACATCGTACTGCTGTTTAGAGTATGTATTTATTGCTGATAATGACTTCACTTGAGCTTGTGATTAGAATGTTTGTTTCCACGTGGAAACATATAATAAGACCTTCAAGTCCTCTTTTCCTCATGGGAGAGGGTATTTAAATTTAACCACAGGCCAAGAATAGAAGCCTTTACAAGCCACATCAGCTCAGGTCATCTGAGATGGAAGGCTGCATCTCTTAATGAGCACTTTGACGGATTAATGAGCTTTGAATCTCAAATCAATCTTAATTAAAATGTAAAGTGTGCAGAGTTACTTCTGTGTCCTGTTTGGCTTAATTCTAGGCAGTCTGCTTTGAAATGGCTCTTTAACTTGCTGAACATTGAGTTTAGATGCACAAGAATTTTTTAAATGAAGATAAGAGCATTTTTTTAGTCATTCCCAGTAATGTGGTATGTTGAACAGTAAATCACTGCAAACAGCTCCTTTCTACATGCAGAGTACAGCAAGAGGTAACTTGAAAGATGTCATGCTGTCTTCCCTCAAATAATCTTTTTAATACTGAGCTTTTCTTTTGAAAGAAAAATCTGTACTGATAATAAATACTGGTTTGGGGTTTGTTCACAGAAGCAGTAAGTGAAGATGGACAGATTCGTGTGTATTTCTTCAAGGAACATTTAAAGAACTTCATTCTCCCTTTTTCATGGGAACAAGCCAGGCTACACACACAGGAGGAGATCCGGCAGGGCCAAAAGAGGTGAGGAAGCTGCTGGCACTGCCTATTTGAAATGCATTCGGTTGTCCCTTATGTAGCCAGAGCTGCTTAATGAACGTCGATGAGGTTACTTAGGGCCTCTGTCAAAGTTGCGTAGTGCTATGGTGCTGAGAACCAGCGTGTTTTCTCAGAATGTTCTTTTTTACATCTTCCCAAAGTGGTGTACAAGGGCATTTGTGTGAAATTTAGATTGTAAGTAGATGTGATTTTTAGGGTTACTCCTCTCAAAGAAATGGGATTGCTTGGAGCAGCTGCTCAAAGTGTTGTAACAGAAGTTCTGCCAAAGAAAGCACTGCTGTGGCTTTGGAATTAAACTTGTCCATGATCTTTCCGTAAGGAGCATGGAAGAAAAATGGTGTGAGGTGTAGAGTAAGACCATAGGGATAAAAATAATTAGCGTACCCTTTATTTGGTAGTGCCTTATTCTTTACGTTTGATTGTGGCCAGGACCTGTTAGATGGTTTGCAGATTTCCTTTTTTGGCAATTACATATTAACTTTGCAGTGTTTTGAGTTCAAAAGGAGACTTTGTGCTCGACTCCTGGGTTGACTTCAGGAAAGTCTCACTGGTAAGAGAAAATGCTAAAGGTTGAGGGTGGTGGTTACCTTAGATCTGTAGGTCTGTGTAGTATTAACAGATTTGAGAGCTCTCGGCAGCCTAGCTCACTTCTCTAGTCCCATTCAGAGTGGGTGGCTATATTTTGTTGGACTGATTCTCAACCCTCTGTCAGCTTCTCTCAAATTGCACTTCCCAATGGTGGTTTGTTAGACTGGTGTACAAGGAGATCATGTCTCCTAACAGTCACTTCTTACTTCCTGAATTTTCCATGCTAGTAGGGAAAAATCAACAAACTCTTAATGATCTGTGTTTTCTTTCTCCCCATTCCAGGTCAAGGGTAAAATCTCCTGTCTCTGTTAAGAAACCCTGCATGGTCTCCATGTCAGATCAGTATGGTGCTGGTGTGAGCATACTGTCAGGGCAAGGAAGGAACGTTTCCAGTGCAGATGAACTCACAGCCTCAGCCCAGGGCCTCCCAGAGCGCCTGTTAACTCAATTGCAACTGGAGAAAGTGGAAAGCAGGAGGTGAGTTACAAGAGCACCATCCTATCCTTGCTGCCCCAGTCCAGTGTTGTTAGCAATCTTGAATCTGTATGCATTGGGAAGCTGAAGTCCAGCAGTACTAGGAGTCTAGGCTTGTTTCCTGGTCTGTCTCTGCTTTCATCTTCATTGAGCACATCAGTGCAGTTCCCTGCTAGTTCTTACTTTTGTTTCAGGAACAGTCCAGTGTGATAGAAATAAGTGGAACTCTGAGGAAATGATTGGAAATTGGTCAATCAAGGCACTAATGCTAAAGCAGTGTGGTTATATGTAGTGTTCAGCAGTCTCTGTCTCTGGTGTCTGTTAAGTTCGCCATGGGAATGTTGGTTTGATGCTTGCAGGTCTCTAAGCCAGAGAACTAAAGTTCTTGAGGTTGGCCCAAGGGTTTCCTGTCTTTTCTCCTTTCTCCATCAGTTGGAAGCCTTCGGTTTGCTTAGGTCATTTCTGGGTCACATCTTTCAGCAATGTATTTTTGTAATAGCAGTGGGGGCTGTCTGTATTGGAAATGACTGCTGTCTTTGGTTCTTTCTTTCAGACACCTCTGAATCCTCAACTCATGTCTTACCCACTGCTTACAGGAGCAAAACTAGGCTGCAGTCTGACTGGTACTCTTGACCTTTCTTTCCAGGTTTGAAGAACAGTTGCAACAATATCTAGCTGAGGACACTGAGCCCCTTGGTGACCTCGTGGGCTTTCCTCTCTACCTTCCCCAGTCCCTGGTCTCCACTCCAACTGTCGCTGGTCTGTTGATCAAGAGTCCCATGTCACCTGTTCCAGAGGTAAGACAGGGTGGTACCGAAAACTGGCTGTGACAAGTATTGTGTGGATGCCAAGCCAGCTGTAGTCACAGATGTTTAGTGGGTACAACTTTACTACGCAGTGTTGGATATACCTGGGAAATAAAGAATTGAGAAATTGTACCTAGTGTAAAAACTTCCCAGAGAAGCAAATGCTTTCTATAGATCTGAAATGCTGTTAGCGTACATGATGAACTGTTGTCTGCTGTTGGCAGCCATAACAGTATCCCTTGCAGTGTTGCACATAGAGAGTTGTCATTGTGGCTCAGGTTACACCTGAGGGATGTTTGGGATGGATCCAGGGAACTCTGGGTCCAGAAATAGCAGAATATGCTATTTTAACCATATTTCCTTGGGGGGTTGGGGGGTGACTTCCTGTGTTGTTCTGAAAAGTGGGAGAGCAGTCGGTGAGGAGAGAGGTGCCATGTTAGTACTAGATAATGCTTCTTTCTCAGTCTTGTCTTTTTTTTCCTTCTGACCAGGATGGGAGTCAAGCGAGATTTGAGCTGTCAATGGATGGCCAGAACCCTGCGCTGTCAGATAGACTGAAGCATTTACAAAGACTTCTCAGAGCCAACAAGGAGGGTGAAGTTGCTTCTGAGCTCCACCTCTCTGCTCTGATGGACATGGTGGATATTTGAGCAGAGCTAAAACACAGGTGCAGATCAAGAGACTTGGTGAAGAAATCCAGGCCTGGGTGATTCAAAAGAGGAGCTTCTGGGGCACGTTGCAGAAAAAGCAAATGCCCTGGGAGAAGAGCAAAGCAGGTGTTGGGACTGGGCTGCTCTTGCATGGCTGCCTTGCGGAGATGATGTGCTGGAGTTCACTGTGTCCCTTTGGCTCTCTGCTGAGATTTGGATGGCCTGGGAACTCTTTTCTTTGAAGCTGACCTGTCTCATGGATGTGGAGACTAGTCGAATGCTGCTCTAGGAAGCCTTAAATTGATGTACTATAACTTTTCTTTCTGCCAACTCTCATGTTGACTGCATTGGTTTGTGCTCTCCTTGTACCTATCTCTTGTTCTTTCCCCTGCCTCCAGAACTTTGTACTGAGGAATGCTGTTGCAGAGTCAATATTTTTTGTTACAGCTGGAAGTCAATTTCTATAGAAATGCAGGTAAGGATACTACTACTGGGAGCAGTTAGAGAATCATTCTGTGGGCAGCATGTGAGTAAATATGATTTTACCAGGAGAAAACAATCAGATAGCAAGGACCCTTGGGAGCATCAAAGCAATTGGTCTCCACAGACGCAGTCCTCAGCATACAGCGCCAGCCCCCTGCTTGCTTGATGCAGAGGCTACGTTGCAGCAGCACCTTGGTTTGATATATTGCTGTGGTTTTGGGTTTTTTTTCTGCTCAGAAATGTCAGTACTCATTATTAAGTAGTTACAACACTTCGCTGTTTGGTTTTTTTTTATCTTAAGTGCTCTATGCAAATTCAGATGGATTTTTGGGCTGCTGGGCCCAAGTTTTGTTACGTTGAACATGTGCAGCATTAAAACAAACCTGTTACTCTACAAAGTAATTGTCACGCTGGAAAAGCAGGACATTTTCTTCAGTAAACAGCTGTGGAGGAAAGGTTTTCCTTTTTTTGGCAGAGCAGACTGCCTACACTCTCTGGTTTCTATAAAGCTGTGGCTTTGAAAATTGAAGGCTGCTTGTTTTAAGTTTAATATTGATTACTTGTAAGTAGTGAGAAGATGTAGTTCACGGCTGCAGTGCTCCAGTACAAGTAACCTTTTGCTTTTTTTAGTTAAAGCAGCAGCAGATGTTTCTTGGACTGTTCAGCCCGGTGAAATACAATTATTGCTGCTTGGGCAGTAAACATTTGTCTGCCAGTCAGAGATCATGGGGCAGACTTCTAATTTCATCTGAAATTCAGTCTAAATCTGTCACCTGCTTTCCAAAATTAGTTTTAAATGTATTTGTTTTTCTATTGTTTCCTCTTAGACATGGAATAGCAGTAGTGACTGAAACTGAAACACTTGTGCTTTGAGCTGTTCACGCTCAGTGTTCTGTTGAGCTGAGCTTTGTGACCTTGGCATGCATCAGCCACGCATGTTACAAAGCAGCCATGCTCTGCTCTGTGCCTGCAGCTCCTGGGGACTCCGTTAAGCCAGAAGTCAAATGCTACTCAAATGCACCTCAGTGTTCTGGGCTGTTTCACACCGTCTTCATTGTTTCACGTAAATGTTTTTGTACCTAATAAATGTTTTTGTTGGTGGAATTTAGCTGTTGCTGTGTTGCTGCTCAAAAGTTCTATCCACAAATAAGACTCTATTTATCTTGAATCTGGAGGTAACCTAGCACAAAGGAGCCTGTGAGGGCTTGGGGTGCATTATGAAGAGTGGGGCCAGCAGGTTGAGTGAGGTGATACTCCTGCTCTGCTCTGCCCGGTTGAGGACACATTCAGAATACTGAGTCCGCTTCTGGGCTCCCCAGTTCAAGACAGACAGGGAACTGCTGGAGAGAGTCCAGTGGAGGGCCACAAAGATGACTGGGGCCTGGAGCATCTCCAGGCTGTGGGAGCTGAGACTATTCAGCCTGGAGGAGAAAATACCGTGAGGGAAACTTATAAAAAGGGCAGATGACAAGTGGATGAGGCCAGGCTCTTTCGGGTTTGCTGGTGTAGGTCCAGTTCTGCTGTCCTGGATGAGAAGAAGGCCCAGCTGCGCTCAGCCGGGGCGGTGGCAAAAGTGGCGACGAGGGTGGGATTCGAACCCACGCGTGCAGAGCACAATGGATTAGCAGTCCATCGCCTTAACCACTCGGCCACCTCGTCCTGCCCTGCGCCGCGTTGCCCCGGCCCGTCCTCCCGTGCCGCTGTCCCCGCCCGCTGCCGCCGGGGGGCGCTGTTGCACCCGGGCCCGCGGTGCAGCGCTGCAGGCCCTGAGGAGAGCCGTGCCGCCGCAGCCCTCTTAGCGCAGCCGGCAGCGCGTCAGTCTCATAATCTGAAGGTCCTGAGTTCGAGCCTCAGAGAGGGCAGCGT
>JANHGO010004155.1:0-25581 GCA_024606505.1 Aquila spilogaster | reverse complement strand
AAGCCCTTTTCTACAAAATGCACAGAAAGCAGACTAAGTGACTTTTTAAGGAGAAACCTATGATTTTTCCAAGCAAATCAGACATCAGGGCTTGCTAGAACAACCTAGCAGCAGAAATTTACATAAAAGGCTTTTTAAAAATAAATATTACACACCCTGGGCACAGAAATTTTGTTTCTGCAGTTCTAGTTTATGGTTCAGTTGAGCGAAGAACATTTTACAGTATTATCTGATCTATTTTTTTATCCTTCCCTTTGATCAGAAGTAGCACCTTTATACTCTGCAGCAGGAAGAAATTATTAGCTTTTGCTGTGATTACATGCAAAGATGAAATTGCTATCAGATAGATGCTTAAATCTTAAACGTGGCAACTCTGAAGCTCCCTGCGTCCGGCATGATTTCCTAAGGATGACAGGCTCAGTGGTTAACGTCTATTGGGGTCGGCAGCATCCTCCCGGGAGCTAAACAGGCTGTGGCACGGGCACCAGCACTGCAGGCACGCTTGAGATGCTATTAGATACCTTTTTTTCATGTCTGAGCAGAGCCGCTGATTCCTCTCACCTGGCTTTGGGAAAGGAATTCATGACTACACTGCTATGTATGTTCCCTAATAGGCAGAATTTTATCTTGGAGAATACATCTCGCAGTCAAAACCGTTTAGAAGTACCACTGGCAAGAAATAAAGTATGAGAAGAACATAGCCGTGCTGTGCTTTTAGCTGCCTCTTAGCGCAATGCTGCACCTCGCCGCAGCTACGCCTCACCCGCAGAATTGCTTAGAAACCTGCATTGCCCACATACACACACAATTATACGTTATATATGCCATTAAATTCCTCTCAGAACATTTCATAAGGTATATTTATGTAATGCGTAATACGAACATGAAATATTCCGGATTAATGGCTGGTAATTAAACTCTGCTATATCATCACTTTCTGGAGAAACGATGAGACTCCTCAGAGACTGAAATTTGAAAAGCTAGTCCCTCAAGCTGCAAATGTTGTTTATGAAAATAAATTCTGACTCCTTTTTGCTGGAAGAGGCAGAGGGCACAGATTTATCTAAACAGCAGCAGGAAGCAGGCAAAGAGAGTCAGCCTGAGTGCTGAAACCGTGGAAAAACAGGTAAGAAGCACAGAAAGGAGCCTGGCCAATGCCTTTCTCCCCCAGAAACGCAACATAAACGGAAAGGAAGGAATGCCTCAAACAAGGGATGAATGTCTCTGCGGAGGAAAAGGAGTGATGAGAAGGTGAAGGAAGTTTGTCCTTGCGGCATCCTTCAGTCTGATCACCTTTTGGAAGAGGAATTCTTGGTTTTTCTGCCTCTGAAGCTGTATTTAAGGGTCTGTACTACCTCCATGACTTTACAGACCCTATCCAGAAGACCAAGACCACCTCTCCATAATACCCCATCAGCAGCACACACATCATCTCCCTGCCCAGGCAAGGAGCTGCCTGGTTCACGTTCCGATCCACTCACTGCAGCCCCGGCACGGGCACGGCGAGGGGATCGGGCATCTCGTGCCATTAACGTAGAGCATAACTAAACACCTCTGAAACAGTAAGGCAACATACCAAAATGTTTCTCTTTTCTGCTGAAATACTTTGGGATTGGCTAAAAATATCTTAGTGACAATCTCCTGTAGAAATCAGAAAGTTTTCATTAAAACAAATTATTTAGGGGAAAAAAACAGAAAGAATTTAGCAACTCATTATTAGCACAGTCATTATTACGACTGTAAATTTGCTGCCTCTCCTTGTAGTAAGCCAGATATCAAAATTGTATCTCCCTAAAATGTGTGGAATACCAACAGTGAAGGGTTTCATATTCTGAGCCCAAATAACAGGAAGGCAGCTGTAGAGGATGTTATGCTCCAGTGTAAACTCACTGTAAATTCATTAGAAATCCCAGCGCATTCGCAGTGTACCATCACACGGACTCGGATTAAACTCAGCCTGAAAACTTTTGTTTATTCTGCACGAAAGCATGAGTTATATATTCCTTCATCTGCAAAACTAATTTTCGTTACAAGATTCTGTGTTCTTCTGTTGTTTACTAAGGTCCATCAAGATCAAACTTCAAAGAGATTTTCTTGTCCTGAAGTTTAATATAAAACTAATCAGAAATTTCCTCAACAGCCTTTCCACTCGCATGGTTTTATTCAAAGCAAAGTATTATCAGATTACATTTCAATCACAGCTTACACATATCTGTGATGGAGAAACATATTTAATTCTGCTATAGTTAAAATGCAGCAACCTCAGCTTATTAAATCTTTAGAGAAGCTGCACACTGTTTATGAATTAACAACCACGTACACACCAGCATTTTCAGAGGTGTAACTTGAATCCGTACCCAGGACCATCTCTTCTTGCATTTTCTCTCCCATATTTGAATAAATAAGTTTTGAGCCCAGAGAGTCTGTAAGAAACAGTCCTCAACCGTCTCAAACCCAGCAGATGCAAAGCACACAACAATGCAACCATATTCAAGTTAGAAAAAATAACACTTTCCATTTTCCAAACAATATAAAATATTAAAATAAGAACCAAGTAGATGGCAGGAATATTTAGCAAATTAAGATCTTTTGTAAACATTCAATTTGACCAAACTTTTCATAGAAAATTGAATTTTTGCTAGCATCGAATAGATTTGAGAGTCTAAAGGCAGTGTCAAAAGTTTTCTAACACCAGGTATGTCACCAAAGTTGGCTTTCTAAATGCACAAAGCCACTATAAATATTTCTACTGAATGATCTGTTATTTATCCAATGCAAACAAAACAATTTTGTTTTTCCAAATATTGATATTGTCGTTGCACCAAATTTTTATGTTCTGCTTTACCCTCTTTCTAGGAAGTACAGCATACTTCATTAGTACCGCATACTTCAAATCAAACTGTTCAGATTATTTTATGAAATACCAAATTTGTATTCAAGTTTCCATACAAAAATCTTTATGTAAAACATACACACACACACTTCTTCAATCAGAGAACATAAATATAACACAAAATCTCTTCATCTAGAGGATAAAAAAAATCCGTTTCTTAAGTATTCATAATGTATGAATGGTAAAAGAGGCAACAATCAGTGAATGCATGCTGCTGATTATGAATTACTCCACCTGTACTGGTGTTTATAAGCTAAAATGAGCATAGCAAGCAATTTCCTTACAGAGTACATCTTTGAAAATATCACTTAGAATTTACTGTCCAAAACACCTTTTCTACACAGCTTTTATACTTCTTTTCAACAGCATTGTGAAGATCATTGACTTTAAATGACTCAGCAGTGAGTAACTCCATCCCTCTGCAGTGGTAATGGCAAGATGGGTCTTCACAAACAGGGGCTGCCCAGATGTTGCAAAAAAATATGCAAATCCTTCAACTAGGAGAGGTCTGAGATTTTCCAACCCCTGTTGCCTCCAGGTTTCTTCCCCAATGGAAAGAGCTGATTCACTCCACAGAAAGCTGCCTGTCCCCATCAGTAGCAGCCCTTCTGCGCCCAAACCCACAGGTAAAAGACAGTGTTGTCATGTTTCCAAGTACTTGAACTCACCTCCAGGCTTGTATTTTAAATAACTTCCAATTGTACCGGGGACCCGAGGAGGGACTCGGGGATAGCCACAATCCTTGAAGCCAGGGAGGAAGAAACTGAGAGATGTATTTAATTTTTCTTCATAAACATTACCTGGCTGTCTATCAGTAAGCTTATTAGCACGTCTGATCCATCAATACCTTGGGAGTGCTTCTGCTGCTGGTAAGTTGAAAGTTTTAATGAATACTAAAAACAAACGGGAAACAAAAAACTTCGACTCATCTGTTATTTGCTTTTCCTTTGGGTTGAAAAGCCCACCTCCATCCTTACCTGGCTTTCCTCTTCCTGGTACACTTGTACCATATTTCAATGTCACACTTCACTGTTCTTCGCTATTTCTGCCTCATTCTGTGATCGGGCCTTGCTGATGGGTCTCCATGGGCTTGTGTTGGTCTTTCACACTACTCCTCGGTAAACTGATAGAGTTTTTATTTACTGTACTGTACCTTCCTGAGCTTCAGGGACATAGGTGCCGGCAATTTTGTCTCATGCTGTACTTCAAGTCGTTTCTAAGCACAGGGACAGGTTGCATTTTTGACCATATGTACAGCAGTAGCCTCCCGAATTCATTTGCGTTTGACTTGCTTTGCATGAAATCTTACCCAAAAAGCACTATTCAAGGCTTTCACCCACCAGCGTATCTCAGTGTATAAGCGATCCCTCTGGCAGCACTGAAAGCCCAGTTATCCTGCTGGCAAAGGGCATCCAGGAGAGCCTCTCCTGCCAGTGAAGTTCACGGATATATTTTGGCACTAACAGTCTGTATAACGTAAATAAGATTCACTCAGGTTTAGAAGTCTTGAAATGAGGGAATCTGCCCATTTCCAGAAGGAAGCGGGGACCCTCTGTGTGTCCGTGGCAGGAGGATGATGGAGATGAGAGGGTATCAAACAGAAAGCAGCATGGACGGCACAAGGATTTGCGGAGCTGTAAAGCATCCCCACCCACAGCACAGGTACCTTGAAACAAACACCCAACACAAGTTTCAAAACTAGCCCCCAGTGAGAGAGGACGTATGGAAAACCAAAGCAGATTTATAGGCTGAAGTAACTGCGAAAATTATTTTTGTACACCAGATTAATTCACTTTTACGAGAACTTGATTAGAATACCGTATTTTGATTCATACTTAAGATTTCTAACTTACCTTGACCATATTCCCCTTCATAAAGTGAAATGAGTCTCGGTCCATCATTAACAGGTTTTTTGCCAGCTCTATAAACACGAATGTTTCATAAGGTATCTGTGACACAGCCCTAAATACATTTTAGTCAATTTACAAATGTGTCTTAATCCTCAGCAACCATCAAAGTTCATTAAGTATCCTTCCTGTATACTAGTTACATGAGATGATGCTAAGTCAAAAAAGAAATTACTTTTTAGATATCTGAAATACTTAAGGGAATACTCCACTTCCAGGAAAGGTTGAAGAAACTGAAATACTTCAAAACTGCAAAGGCTCTGTTTTTGATGGCTCTGTCCTTACGCAGAGATATCTTGGCTGAGGGGTGAGGAGGAATGAGCAGAACCAATACCTGGAGGAGACGTTGAGATTTGATGCCATCTACACGGCATCTCCTTGGTATATCATACTACCCTTGACAAAGTACGAGGTGACCTGTGCTTTAGTAATCTGAGATCTTCTGTCATGTGTGTCTTGAAGACAGAACTATTTCAGTAATTTTTTTTTTTTTATTTTTTTTTTTTTAAGATAAGCTACTTATAGTCATAGCTCAAATAATGCGAGTACTACCATCAGAAAGCCTTTCTGCTTTCGGTATGGATGAGCTCTGGGTAACACATACTGCAGATCCAAAAGATGACTGTCCATCCTGACACATGAGGACAAGCTTGAGACACACACCATGGTCCAGTAAAAAGGCAGGAGAAAAATACTTTCTTACACATATATAATTACATATATAAACATACATATACACATATATAGATAAACTATCTTAAATGGTAAACAAAATCCAGAGGATGGCTGCCTATAGCTGCTATCACATGAATCCCATTACTGCTGCCAGGTGTGTATGACAAATACACACATCATTTCTCCTTTCCACAAAGATTGTATTAGCTCAATCTTCTAATATTAAGAATTCACACTGTGAAAAACCTTAACAAAATAGAGACCTACATTCCTCGTCTCCTCTGTAAATCACATTGATTAATGAACTTGAAATTGCAGTCTACTTGTCATTGTTTAAATGTACGATGAAAGAAGGAAAATGAGAGAAGAATAGGGATGGAAGTGGATCTCAAAAGGTCACCTAAGCTTTCCCCACACAGGACACAATTAACTGGACTTAAAACATCCACAGCATATGTGGGCTGTTGTTTTGGGAGGTTTTTTAAATATTTGCTTTGAAACCTCTGAAAATAGAGTTTTTATAGCCTTTCAAGGAAACCTAGATGAAATCCAAGCAACAAAATAAATTACTGAATTATACTCATACCTTGATACACCTGAGGAAATAGAAGAATTTTCATGAGCTAAACACATAAAAACTGGAGAAGTGATGCTCTTTAAGAATATTTAAGGGTTGAGCATAGGTGGACAAAGTTAGAAGTATGTGTGGGGAACTGAGCAAAGAGAAATCTCAGCTAAAGCCAGAGAACAAACGGCACGGAGGAGGTCAGGCTTCTACTGACCAAAACCAAAGTCTGTGCTGATGATTCAGTGTGCAAACTAAGAAAAACTTGTTTGTCATGTAATCTGCAACAGAACTGTGAAAAACATAGGAGTAAACAATATCAACAGCAGAACTGATTAGATGAAGCGTCTTCAGGCCTCTTCCAGTTTTTATTATTATAATTCAGTAAACCACAACCAAAAAGCTATCTTTGTTTTGTGCCCATCTGGGAAAGGCTTCCATTAAATCGCAAGGTGACAAATCATTTCCTAGATCAGGACAAAGGTCTCTCTGGCTTAGTACATTGTCTCAGAGCAACTGATAGATCATAGCAGAAAAGATAAGACCAGGTTTTAAAATAATTCTTTCAGAGATTTCCCTTTGCTCAGGTGGGGGCTGTACCGAGACCATTATGTTCAACAGATCGCCACCAGCTTGCATACTCCCTCTTTAAATCTATTTATCTTTTTGACAATGAACTGCATGACTTAACTGAGCATTGCTGGCAAAAAAAAGTGTCCCTTTTATTTGCTTTGGATTTGCTATCTCACATTTTCATTGGTTTTTACCTCGGTATACACACTGAATCCCTAATCAACCTCCTCTGCTTATATATGCCTTTACAAATCCTCAGTTTATCCTTCTTTGCTTACCACTTTTCCAAGCAGTAGAATTATTTAATTTAGTCTCTCCCCACAGAGAGGCCAAACAGTACCTGAAATCATCCTTGCCTGCCTTTTCTAAACCATTGATTTCACTCAATGAAATTGAGCTTGGTTTGAATGAAGCACCAAAAAAAAAAAAAAAAAAAAAAACGCCAAACAAAAAAAGCTTTTGTCCTTCAAGGGCATAAATTCATATGATTCTAGCAAAGCAAACAAGGCTGCTTTAATTTGCAGCAGAATTCTTCTGTGATTATCTTTCAAGATGTTGAAACCAAAGTAATCTACAAATCTCCGCAGAGTTCTACACCTTGCCACACTTGTGTAATTTCAGAAGGGGCTGTATACACTTAACACTTTTCGAAGGAGGCTTCTGTATGGACCTCACAGTGCTTCCGTTAACTCTATTTAATAGTTGCAACTAAGAAGGAGCAGTGATTCAGCAGTTTGCTTGTTAACTTACTGAAGCGGATTTCAAATATTTCTGAAGTGTGCTTTTAAAAAAAAAAAAAAATGTCTATCAAATATAGCTTTACCTCCAAGCACAAGAATTAACAGCTCACCTCTTCAATGACCATCTTGGTGCACGCAGGGATAATGGAACTGACTGAAGCATGCCCACAAAGAATAAAAATGCTATTTTTCCAGCATTCTGCCTGCAGACATTTTTCATCATCTGTCAGCCAAGATAGGCCTTCTTTGGAAATGAAAACAACCCCCTCACAAGGGCTTATTAGAAGTGCTGAGGTCTTTGGTGGAGTGGAGAATAGAAAGCACAAAATTCAAGATAAAGAAAGGGGTGGGGGTGGGGGGTGGGGGAAGCAGAGCCCAGTAGATTTCAAAGTATTCAATTTATTTAACAATTCAGTAAGAGCACTGCACAAGGACTGTTGCACAAATAAGCATGACAACTCTCAGAAGACATAAGGACTCATCATCCATGCTTTTTTTTTGGTTGTTTTTTCACCCCAAATGTTCATCTTCTGTCCTTATACTTTGGCTGCAACACCTGCACTTCAGTTCTGAGTAACAAACAACACTGCAAACATAAGGATGCTGTTTTGCAGAGAGCTCTTCTATGGGGGGCTGTGGGGTCCATCCCCCCAGAGCTGAGTCACCCCCTGCACACCCGTCTGTGTCCTACCTTCCCGGGCTAAGCTTGGATGGGAACACCCCAAAAACCTGTTGGTCTCTCTGGTCTCCCCAGACGCACAGCCCAACCATCAGCTCATCCCACCCAGACACGGCGAGGACTGCTGCCCACAGCAATGTCCCGGCGGTATTTTCAGACCCTCAGTAACACATAAGCAGCAGCGATGCTGATGGGCAGAAACCACAGCTTTTTGGTTTAACCACCAAGCACACTGCAAACGCTTTGAAAGGTGAGGGTGTTCTGTGGGTACCGTGTACAAACGCGATCAATAGGCATTGCAGAAAAAGAAAAATACCCTCCGCATCGAAAAGCATTTTCCTGTTTCAGAAACTGTCTAGTCAGTAAGGCATTCCAATCTTATTCATGTATTATTAATTGGTTGAAACTTCTAAAAGCTGAAGTTGGAAATACCACTTTATACTTTTCCATCACAGATAAAAACCTCGGTTTCCCCCAACAGCAACAATCAGACTGGATTGCTTCAAAACTACCAGTTTGCTCCACAGGCTGCAAGCCCCTCTCTGAAATCTGAAATCTTCCTCCGTAGGGATGGGTTAGACCCCCGACCACGGGGTTACGTACCACTTCTGCAAGGAGGAACCATCCCGTGCGTGCACAGCCCAGGAGAGCCGGGGGTCCCTGATGGCACCTTCTTGAACAACAGAGCAGAGAACTCTCTTTTTATTAAGGGTCTGACGTCAGCCCAAATCTCGCTCGTTCTGCAGCTACCAGCATCACAAGCAATTTGAAAGGAAAAATTCCCAACTTTGATGTTATTGCTGTTTGGAAAGGTAAAAACAACTAGATGAGGACAAAACTGATCTCATTATAGAGATAGGGAAGAAAGTAGCTAAAGGGGTGTAAGCCCCACGCAATTACACTATCTGCCCAATACACGAAGTCTTCTCAGACATCCCCATACACAGAATACGTAGAAGATAAAATGTGAATGGCCTACTGGTAAATATATCTTAGTAAATGATAATTTGTCTCTACTTATGATGAAAATTTGAAAAATGTATTTCATAAATAAACTTCTGATTGAAAGAGGAATATATACATCAAACAGGGAGTACCATAGCTGGGACCTGGACACCAGGCAGAGCTGGCTGCTGCCTCTCCTGCTGCCCAGCTGTTCCCTCCATCAGCACAGGCACCCAGTCTTTCCCAAGGCAGGTTAAGCATCACGCAGTTTCCAATTATCACCGATTTATATTTTACTACAATGCTAATACGAGGCATAAAATCATTCTTGTCTCAGTCTCAGAGGAATCTTATCAAAACCTGTGCTCGGGTCTCTCTGATACCGCATGCTATCTTTAGCTAGGCAAGCTGGCTAAATAGAGAGCTATACACGTAGGAAGATGCTCCTAACTTTAACGTACCCTGAGCGCAGCCTCGCTCCGCTGCCTCGGGCACCCACCAAGGGATGAAATGTGACTGCAAGCATCCCCTCCTTCCAGCGAGGAGGTGCCGTAGCTGTGTTACATGCAGTTTAACACCATTTTGCAAATTCCAGGAGCTTCCTCCTCCCACAGCCTGCCGGCCCCAGCCCTGCGCTTCTCGGGAAAGCCAGGAGCCTGGCCGCAGACCTCCGTCGTGCTGCATTTTCACACGGATGGGGTCTGCAGTCTTAACGTGGCTGCTTCCCCAAGGGCTCAGGGATGACTGTCAACAAACTGCAGCCTAACTGGAAAAGAAACGACAGCACGGCTGGAGCTGGAGGGGTGGAGATGAGTCTGTAATAAGGAAAGACAGCAAAAAACCCTCCACCGTACCGCCGTGCTGGCTGGAGCAGCATCTGGACACAGGCAGAAGTGACATCTAAAGAACTAAGTAAGTCAGAAAAAGACTGAAACCTCATTGTTTAAAGAACAACAGCGGTTTGTACTTCCCTATCAAATTTATCTATATGTGGTATACAGTCTTATTTTCTAAATAACAATGATTTGGTATTACTAAAAATACTTTTGGTACAGTTTCACACAGGAGAACCACAGGTTTTCAGCTGCAATCAGTAACTCATCATGAATGTGAGAGAGCATTAGTTTTTGTTTGGGGTTTGTTTTTTTTTTTTTTTAACAGAAAGTTGTCATACAGTATTGAATAATTTCCTTGGGTTTTTTTTCCTACTGCTAAACAATATTCAGGGGAAAAAGATCACCTAAGCAGTTGTTCTAGGCCATGGAGCATTGCCCTTTGGTTATAAAGCAGAACACGGTGATCCCTGCTAGCAGGAGCTGCACTGGAGATGGTCCATGCGGCAGCCATTTCACATGGGGAAAACCTCCAGTCTCCTGTACTGAAGTCCCAGAACTGGATTTATTCTAGTCTGTCATTAAATTACTTGTGTAACATTTCAGTTCAAAGCATTATCTTTATTGCTTATTTTATCTTCTTTCATTTTTTCCATTAAATAAGGCAGCTGAAAGTAATAACTTTATTTTTCCAATGGTTTTGCTTGAGCAACCAATTAATAGCTGTGTAGCCTGATCCATACAGCCCTGCCTCCCAGTGCTGCCAGCAACGGTGATATACAGCAGCTTTTATCCAAAATTCAGGAAAAGCCCTTGCAACATTCACTGACTTCAGAAAGAAAAGCACACTGAAGCTAAGGAACATTCCTGCTCCATCACCCAAAACACATGTCCAATTTCACAGTCACCAGGAATAGTCCTGACATGATGTGATACATCCTAACTGCCATCACTGCTATTTTGTATTTGTGTGCATGGCTATCTGAATTGCAGTAACCTTCTACTAGCCTGCTACACGGAAGGCTGGGGGTTTTTGGTTGGTTGCTTTGGTTTTTTAAACCTGAATCCTAAACAAATAATTCTCGGTTGCATCTCCATAGTGCATATAAGATATTTTATCCCAAATAATTTGTTGCCATAAACTCCATGCAGAATCCAATAAACTGAAGGATCAATTCACAGTCCTTTGCCATTTACGTGATGTATCTCTGCTGCTCAGAACTATACACAGACTTATCTTAATCCAGAACATAAAGAATTCTAGTTTTAATTATACAGGAGCAATAAATCCTGTAAGGTTGTCATAAACATCATTAAATAGATCATTTACTTCACAGTATTTCTCAACACAAGAGTACCATGATTCTGAAAAAAAAAAAGAGTGTTACTTTCCAACTAAACTACTTTTCCATACTAAAAGCATCAGAACTCATTGTAACTTCTGTCATAAATACACTTTTTTCAGCATTTCTGCTTCACATGGTGTCTGGAGACATACCGGCCTAAACTGACTCTGCTATGGATAGCCTCAAGGCAGAAAGCCTAAAGAGGTACCAGGAGGTCTGGAGTGAGAGAATAAACTGAACATCAGATTTTTTAAAAAATACCATTTAGGATGGATATGAAGTCTACTTACAGATACTGGCTGCCATTTCTAAGAGAGAAGATCTGAAAGAAGGCATCTTCTCATCAGAAAAATACATCAACTTTCTATGAACATTCTTCATTAATTCATAAGAAACCTACACACAGTTAAATGATGCAATCTAAAGTTAAAAGGTTTTCACATTTACTAGCCGTGTTTATTACACTGCAGTAATAGCTACTGCTAGATTTTGATAAAAATTCAAAGTCTAAATAAATATCATACTAGTTCAATGCAGTTCAGAACCATAGCTGTTCTTTTTAGCAAATCAGCTGTAATACAAAGTTAAGAAACCACAGAAACTGGACTCAGCAGTCATACTGTTTTCAAGAGGATAAAAACAATTACGCGCTCCAGCCCACCCCCTTCCAATCTTACTGCATACCTAATCAGTTAATAAACAGTATCTTTATGGATGTGACAATGAAAGGCTCATATCTTTTTCAAAAAAATACAGCATCTCCAGGTATTGCCTGCTTTATTTTTCCACTATAATGGACTTCAAGACAAACTAGAGAATGAAGCGATGTGAAAGCCCTGATACTAGGTAATCACTGAATCTCTGAAAAAGTCTTTCAGTTGGCTGAGGAAAGGCGTTGTGAAACCTCAGCCTCTGTAAAATCTCAATGGTTATGTTACCAGCCCTGAAGGAAGAAACCGTAAATACATGACTCCCAATTATGTCATCAGACGGTTTCACGAGCAGTCACCCTTCTCTCCTCCACGCAGGCCATCGGACTGAGCTGCTTCGGGGCTCGTGTCCGCCCGGGCTGCCGCAGCCAAGCACCCTCGGGGGCACCTGCAAGCACCAGTCAGGTCACGTTTACAACGGCAAAACCAAAAAACCTCCCGAGCTCTACCCTGCGCTAGCTCCTGGTTATAATTGTAAATGGGCAGTGTAGCCAGCAGAGGAAAGAGCAGGGATTAACGTTTCTTGGGAACGGCTCAGAGGAGAAAAATGGAAGGCACTCACCATGCAGAGAAACAAAAATTCTAGTAGAAAGGGAAATTAAGAAGACACGAAGGCGAGAGCGAAAAGAGCTCCGTCTGCTTGTGACTCTCTTGCAGCTCACACCACCAGGCAGCAGCTTTCTGCTGAAAGTACCGGCTACGACCGTGGCATGAGTAACGTCCGAAGCAAAGACCGAGGGAAAGCCCTGAGCGGGCGTTACACACCGTGTGTGTGCCTGGGGATGGGGACAGACTAATGAGAAATCACTGGGGTCTTCTTCAAGGCCTCCTTCCCTGCCCGCACGCGCTGCCTGACGGCACATGGGCTCCCTGCAGCACCAGGCTTCACAGGCAGCGCCTGCAAGGCAGCCTTCGCCTCGTGTCCTTGGGGAACTCGCATCAACAGCGCCGATTTACTTGCTTTTCTGCTGTTGGAAACAGGCAGTGGCTATGTTTCTATCAATCCAAAACTTCTAGATAATTTTTTCTGCTTTGTGGTTTCATACACAAATATAAAACCAAGGATGCATAAAGCAAGACGGGAAAACTGGCCATTTCTAATTGAAAGACATCTTACAGAAACTTAGGACAAGGCTTCAAGATCAGCAAAGAACAGCAGCGAGGTTCAGCCTACTCACGTGCCTCCTCCGTTGTAGGAAAAATTATCCCGGTCAAAAACCCGAGAAAAGGAGAGGATTCACATCGGTTCGGATGGGCACTCTGGAGCAGCCCACTGCTCCCTAAGCCGGCAGCGCTCGGACACGACGGCCCTGTGCCGACAGCAGCGATGCCGTCCTCTGGCACACGCATCCCTTGTCCTGGTGGTCCCCACGCTCCTGGGCACAGGGCGGCAGCTCCATGGAGGAGCGACGATGTCTTCTCCCCGGCTGGAGCGGAGAGGGACGAGCCCTGGCCTTTGAAGGAAAGGGTGGGAGGCACAGGAATCACACTCTCATTTATCACCTTTATGGCTGTGTTTTATAAATGAATCCTGGGCTTGCACACACAATGAGATACAAGTTACCTCTCTGAAAATAATTAGAAGTGAGCAATAAGCCAGGAAAGATGTATTAGTGTATCAATATTAATTTAAACGCAATGGAAATACCTAACCGATGCTAAGTGCTAAGCGAGCAAAAGTCGATGGAAAGCGAACAGCCTGCAACGCATTTTGGGCCATGTTTCAGAAGTTCCTGCTGCTCAGCAAGAGAATCCCCTACTCGGGGGGTCCTTCACGTGCTCCTCCTGCCCACCATGGGCACCCTGTGATGGGCACTCCTTTTTAAAAATATTCATACTGCCGTAACGGCATTACCTACATACCACGTAACTACTGCTTGTAGTCCTACCGGCCTGTAAAGATCTTCATCGAACCAGTTTGTGTATGTAAGTTTGTGCCATTTTTTCCTGCAGCATTAGTCGTTCTTTATTTTGAAAAACTCACCATTACAAATGAAGCCAAAAATATTTAAGTAGAGTTACAAATGTAAGGTTAACGGTGAGAGTCAAACCAGTTTCTGCAAAACAAAATTATGCAGACAGTAATTGCATGGAATGAAGGTGAGAGGCATTTCATTTATTTTTATCTTTTAAACCTTCCCTGACCCCCCTTGGCTGTCATTCTAGTATTTTAGAGTGCCTTATAAAGTGAAACCACTACTGACATATAATTTTTCTATCTCAGCATCTTATCTGCTTTCATTAACAGGCTGCTTTTTCAACGTTTATGAAAAAAGAAATGTTTGATAGCTGCCAGAATTTATTTACACATACCTTCAGTAAATCTTTAGTAAAAGATTCTTCTTTGTTGTAGCTCTGTGGTTTTTCCCTGTAGGGCTGAACAGTTCAAAGTTTTTAGTCTACCATGCTATACTTTAAGCAAGGCAAAAGTTTGGAGAGAAAAACATTTATTGAATTTTCTTACTTGTTTTGTGAAAAGTTTTGCAAATAAGTCCCCCAGTCCCCTGCCCGGGCTGGGGGGGCTGCTGCTGCCTGCTCGGCTCCACACAATAAGCAGGAGGGATGCTGACAATAGCATCCTTCTCCCTCCCTACCTCCAACCAACACCAAATTTTGCCAGCCCAAATTCAGTCATCAGCAGGAACCTGCTGAGGATTCCCAAATGCAGTGTAACCCAGACATGGGAGGGCTCAGGAAAGGGGAAAGAGGCGGGAGAGACTCTGATGCCCGTGGGACACCCCCCAGTGCCACGGGGACCAGAGCGGGGCTGAGGGCGGCAGGTTTCACCCTGCCTTCGGGGCCTTACCTGCGCACCCGTCCGCAGCTATCAAAAGCAGCCCTAAGGAGTGTCTGAGGAAGAGCGATTCGATGTGTACGAGTCCATTTAGTTACGAACACCAGGATTAATTGCTTTCAGGACACCCGCCACTTGAATCGACACACTGCGAGCCCGCAGCTGGGATGCATGCAGAGCATCGTACATTATCCTAATTGGTATTTGATACGAGGCTTGATGGGTAATTATGTCATATTTTGGCAGCAGGCATCAATCACTTGTGCACAGAGGCTACGTACTTTGGTCTAGCCCAGAAAATGTTATTTCAGTGAAAGAAAAAAGGAAGGAGCTTCCTTCTGAAGAGCCACTGCCTTCTGAACAAGCCTTAAGTTACTTGCTTAAGAAATCTCCTTTCTCCTTGAAAAATTCATACTCCTCGCTAGCAAGGGGCAAATCCATTTACAGACAGGAACAGGTATTTGCAGGATTTTTTCACTGCTGAAGGTCTCCAGGCATGGCGGGATGGCACAGAGGGACCCCCGCGGGGAAGCTGCATGCCTGGACATGCAACCTGCCACGCTAGCGGTAAGTCAGGACAGGCGAATCCTACCCAGGCAAAGAGATTCAAAATGGAACAAATGGCAGCTTGTGAAGTTCCCATTCAAAATCACCACCTTTTATAAAGAAAAGGCTGTGCACAGGCAGGTCCTTTTTAGTAACAGCAGCACCCAGGCAGTAAAGCCTGTCTGTAAGATATCCAGCTCCACAAGCACGCAGCACCTTAAAACATTGCATTTTCATACCAATTATTGCTATGTTCCACTTACGGAATGGTTTTCTACAGGAAAAACAGTTTTAATGAAGTATTTCATTACTGCAAAGAGGTCAGCTTAATTTGACATGATTGTAAAAATTGATATGCCTTTTTAACAAATATTGTGCTTTATTAAGTTTAATGAAAATTAAACACAAAAAAAGAAGGTTTTTTTCACCCAAAAGAATCATTTCCCTTGTAAGAAAAGCTACTGACAAGTTTTACATTATCAAGAAAACCGCTTCCCTGTCTAGGCCTGTTGACCTAAATCATGGTGTCTGCTTGGTAATAAATCTTCTTTTTATGACTAGTTTAAACTTACTAACTTGTGGAGGCTGTAATAAGTCCTGTACTATCGTGTCACAAATTACTGCAACTCATGATTTACATAAAAGAAAAAGGGACGATTGCCAGTTCCCACAGACAGTAAATCACACTGGTCTCGTAAGTGGTACCTTTTGAATTTTAGACTTAAGCTGGTCATTTCTAGACTAGCACCCCATAACTGAGAAAATAACTATAAAATACTGAATAATAAAACAAATACACACCTGTGATTCTTCATGTTACAGTCAGGGACTGTGTTCATACAACACAGAGTAACTGACAGCTGTTTTGGTCATTTGCAAAGTCATTCAGCAATGGATAGCTCCTCAAGCAAACCACACTGTTAACAAAAGAGTATATGAAGAAGCAAGAGATAGGAAAGTATCTAGTGAAATCCCTACGGGAAACAACCGTGTGTGCCCCTATTTAAGTAGTGACCGGCAGTATGCAAGCACATTTTGTTACTGCCACTGATGAGGAGTTACACATGCGAAAGGTGGACTTTCCCATTCCTGTAATATCTCTGCTGGAAAGCATTAGCAACCGTGGCACTTTCCTGACACCTTCACACCGCAAATCCACGCACAGCACCCTGCCTGCGAGGGTGAACACCAGCTCCCACCCCTCAGAGGAAACCCCATTGCCCAGCACCACCAAGAATCACTTAGCGCATCCTTAGCACGCTGAGGCACCTTCCTTGCAGAGATGATTTCTTCGCGAGCCCCTAAAAATGAAGCAATTCTTCAAAGCCTCCAAATGACAGAAAACTTACCTTTTTTTTTTTTTTTTGGAAACACTCCAGTCTCGCTGGTTAAAGCCAAGTCTCACGTGTCATTCCAGCCTGTTGGCCAGGAGCTGGCTACCTTTCTGGTCAGAGGAGAGCAGCAGTGGGCACCCACCGCAGCAGGAGCCCTGCAGAGGCACGCTGAGCACCCAGCCTCCAGGTCTGCCGGGGGGGTCCTCTTTCTCTGAGGCTGCCTCTCCTTGGAAACGCTGCTCAGCCGGCTGGGATTCACCCTCCAGAGCTCTGCTGCTTTTCTCTATCGAAGGGAGACTGAACTCCAACAGAAGCTGTAAGCTAAGAGGAAAGTATGGATTTCCACAGGGTCTGTAGCTTCTGAGGACACGCAGTTCTCCCCCACGGCCCGGTTATGCTTTGCGCAAAATTATACATTAGTCGAATTAGTCGCTTCCTAGCAAGAGGTAATGTGATCACGCACCAGGATTTGGTAAGTAGCAAGGAAAATACAGAAGAGTTGGATACTGAAAAGAACCTCGAAAGAAATTTTCTCATTTCTAATTAAAGGCAAGGAGGAATGAAAATAGATTCATAGCCATATGTTACAATTTTAGCATGGCTTATTATTGAGAAATATGGGGAAAAAAAATTAAAGCCTGTAATATAAACAGCTACAGGATTTGTAATTGACTCCAGAAACAGCACAGGTGACTGTCAGACCCACGGAGAGGAGCACAGGAGGGGGACAGAGCACAGCGACCCCGCACCCGGGGTGCTGCACGGACCCCCGCACCGCTCCACGCCACCAAAGGGCTGCCGAGCACAACGGGAGCAGGAAACGATTCCTGTACGGTGGTACCGTCGGGACACCTCCCGCAGAGCTGCCGTTGTCAGAAAACGTCACCATCGGTTCCCATTCATGAACGAATAATGAGGTTAAGGGCCAAGCTGATAGGAAATCACGTCTGATTTGGTCTTAAATGACAACAGGACGGTCTGTAGTGTAACACGTGCTTTTTTAATTTGCAGGCTTTAACTTCTTCAGGTTTTATTATATGCATCAAATTTTAAACATCAGCTTTCAGGCCACACACATCCACCTTAATCCTATTAGAAAAAGCTCTCTAAGGATGAAGAAAGGACCAGATTATCCTTTTCATAACAGTAACACATCCCATCATGACTGGCTTAATCCATTATTTCCCATCTACATATACCAGCCAAGTGACCAGTCTATACAGAAAGTGACAAGTAAAGCTAAACCAATACAGATTACATCCTAAAGACGCACAGGGGAAAAAAAGGAGAAATATAACTAGAAAAAATAAGCAATCTGAGCTTAAACTCAGAAGTCTCCTAACAGTAAAATATCTTAAAATTTCAAACTTGCACCTGAACACGTTACAAATTGGCTTTCCAAACCCAAAGCAACCTACACTTTAGAAGGGAAGCGCACACACGTAACATCTGCGGTACAGAGAGTTTTAGTTCATAGACAGGAAAAGAATCACATTTCAAAAAAAAAAAAAAAAAAAGTCTATCAATCTCTCCATTAGTCCAATTTACTGCAGGCAAATCACAGTCCCCATTCATACCTCATTCAGTATAAAAACTGTATGAGTTGCATCAACTCAATGAAATACAATATGCTGTTTACCTGACTCCTACTTAGTTTGATATTTCCTAAAATACAAATTTCACATATTTACATTAGTGCTGCCTAGAATAAACTAGCTGGACTACCCAATGAAAGAAGAGGGAAGTTCCATCCAACTGCTGTGAATATAAGCAGTGGAAGAAGCAGGTTGTTTCCTCAGTCCTTCGCTGGGAACCATCACTGAGCACCACCCAGTATCAGGAATGAAAGGAACTAACGTACCTGACTGCAAGGCTACAGCAATTAGAACTGGAAAACAATAACTGATTCTGAAGCATTACTTCAACTAGTTTTCAGTCATCCCACGCACAAGATGCTAACCACAAACTTAGAGAAAAAGGTGATAATGAAGCGCCGCATTAAAAATATCAGAACTGCCAATCTATGGTAACATGCATACATACATTGCATACACACACTTTGTACATATATGGGTGTATTGTGTTAAGCATATAAAGAGAAAGTTCAAACCTAAAACATGCAACTTTAAGGGGCAGGGACCCTAAGAATAAATCACATCCTAATTGCAATTTAGGACAAATCACTCTAAAAGAGGTATTTGGAGGGGACAGAATCACCTTTTGTAAAGCAAACAATATTAGCTTAAAAGTCACAAAAGGACCAGAGGTATACTGGCTAACTCCAGAAATAATTCTTTTACTGTTTCAGGAGAGTGCACACACTGCTTTTATCAGGTTAAGCTGTAACATATTAAAAGGCATCTCATATATATATATATATATATATACACACACACATATATATATATATAAGAATGTGTAACTTGCTTTTATAAAATATATTTAGATTTACCATCATCGAATTTTTTTTTCTAATTTATTATTTTTTCAAGATGGCATCTGCTTTAGAATTTAAACAGTAATTTTTTTGCTCTTCCAGTTAATGAGAGAATGCCCTGGATGTACAGCACCTTCCACCCAGACTATGACGAGCCAGATGCTCTGCTTCCCTGCACCGACTGCTGATCACCAGTATGGTATCAGTTTGTGGACAGAGCCAATAATTCTTTCATACACAAAACTAATCATTATTCCAAGAAACTGCATCCTACATGCAAACACCGGATGGTTTAACTAAAGCACTTCTTGCATTTTTATTTGCTGAAATAGATTAAAAAAAAAAAAAGACTGTTTATATAGACAAATTCAGTTAGGCTGATTGCATGTATACAGGATACCAGGGATGATCAATATAGCACTGTATTTTTAAGAAGAGCTCACTATACAATAAACTGTACTTTATGGGCACATTCTTTTTATATAAATCAAGATCCGTTAAAAGAAAAAAATTGCATAAACCATTTAAAAAGTAATTTGTCATTAACACCACGCTTCCAATACGGATATATGTTAAATTTTTCTATGGTTTATATTGAAAGCTTAGTTTTCTATGGAACATAATCTTTCCCAAAAGACATTCCTGGAGGAGAAAATAGCACAACTACAAATACATAGCTGTAAATGTACCAAGGTTTCTTGTTTAACTGCCATCACTGAGAAAGAAGCTTGCTTGAGTAATGGAAGTCAGAAGAACCGCAAGAGAAACAGCTGCAATGAAATTAGGACAATATCATAGCTAATGTCTTCCAGCTTGCAACATATTTCAATGGAAAACCAGAACTGTAAAATAAAACAAAAAATATTCATATAATTAAATTGGGCAGTATTTGTCTTGTCACTATTTCCCAGCTGAACCTATATGAAATTTTGTTGAGAACCATTTTTTTTTTTAACCTGAGAAGAGTCACTTCCTCCCAATTCCTGCCACGTATTAATTGTTCTTGTGGAATCTGCACTAAATCTGCACAACAAAGTCGGGAAATTCATTACACTAAGTAATGGCTAGGATGAATGCACTCACATTAAAAACACAATAATTCTAAAATTAGCTTGCATTTTAGCCCCTCTTCCTTTGCTGGAAGAGCAAAGTAGCATGAGGACATCACTGTGAGTCAGGACTGTAGTTTTTCATTTAAATTAATCCACGAGCAGTTTATCTCCTGCCAGCGAGGCCGGCAGCACAGCCCCACAGCCAGCAGGAAAGGGAGCAAAAAAGAATGAAACTTGCAGTGAGAGGACAGGCTTACCTAATTGCTCTCACCTTTATTTATTCTCCTTTTTATTGCAATACACCAACTGTCCCACTTTAAATGTGTCCATTAATTCTGATCAATGTAGTAATTAAAAAAAGCAAAGGAAGGTGACATGCCAGGAGAAGCGCACTGCAGTAATCAGCCTGGTGCTCACGTGGGCAAGGACATACCACCGCATGGAGTTTCACCAACCATGGCCAGGATGGAAATGCCGCTTCCTCTAGAAATGGGGCAGGAGATGCTATTTGCATGAGTTTCAGGTAGAGGAAAAAAATCAGCTCCTACATTCCACCAGAGTTTGCACCAAACTCATCTCTCCCCTCGGAGGAGCGATCCCACGTGGACAAACTGCTCAAGAGGGACAATGTAGTGGGACATAGGGTGAAACAATTCTCATCCTGCACCTCAACAGAGAGAAACACTTAGAGTTGAGAGCTCCAGACACCTGGGAGCGAGGTCTTTGAACTCCCCGTAGCACTTGAACCGTACAAAAATATTAGTACGGTTAACACCGTAATCACTTATTTAGATGCAGGACATAGAAGCATTTGCTGTGAACTTAGTAAGTGCCCACTTTGTTACTTTAGCAGAACTACCCACTGTACAAAACCATCCCTTAAATCTAATTTATTCCTCAAATAAATACGAGAAGAACTTAAAGTTTAACACTAGCCACAAAAATGGCTGAAAAGCAGCCATGGAAAATATGTCTGCTCTGGACTCTTGCCCAAATTCAACAGATGATGAATTTTAGGAAGACAAATATTCCTTTCTCAAGCTCTACAACCTTCCTCATTTTGTTATTAAATGAGCATCATCTTTTTTGAAAAAAAATATTTTTTCTATATTTATGACAAAACATCTTCCAGTACTCTACTGAAACAAGTTAAGCATGAAATTATGCCTTACAGTTGCACACATTTTCTGTGCCCAAATGTAACCAAGATTAACATTTCAGAATAGAGTAACATGGACCACCCTCTCCCGAGGCTGGAAGAAAGTACCGAAATGCCTCCTAAATTAAAATCTTTGAGATTTACACCTTCTCTCCCTTTCCCATTTCATATCCAAGCAGGGAAAGGGCCTTCCCATACCACCTGCAGAGTTTGAGTTTTCAGAATACAATTTGCTACTAGTTCTTGTATGCAGAAAGAAGTTTGTCTACTAGCAAAAAAAAAAAAAAGTTTAAAAAATCCAAGACTTCTTATTAGGGGATCAGACAGCGATATTTAGATCTTATTGATATTAGACAGGAAAATAAAGTTGGGATGGGATTCATCTAATTTCAATTTACCCATCAAAGATTGAGAAAGCCTTCCTCCAGTTGTCGGAGAGGGAAAGGCACGTCCTGAGGGCACCTACTTCTCTCCAGTATAAGGCGGCTGGGCAGTCAGTTCAAATGTGTAGAACAATGCTTCTTTGATGTATTAGAGTCCTTAAAAGGATTCAGTGCTGAGCTGCAATTTAATTTGTGTCACCTTCCAGCATACCTTTGCTTGTTAGCTACGACAGGGGAAAAAGAGAGGGTACTTACTGCCCTGTGAAGAGCGTCGCTGGCGGTCGCAGCCGGCGGCTGCTGCCCAGGGACCCGGACCCACCGTCCCCAGGGAGGACTACGAAACTGAGGAGCAGCAACGATGTGTGCTTGATTACCGACTCAGGTCTGCCAATCGATTTTACAACCTTAAAAGCCGTTCCTCACCACATATATAATCTTATTTAATGAGAATGAAGTGGCTGCCTAGTGATACCCAAAAAGAGATTCTTGTCAATTGGGTTTGCTCCCAATAAGCCTATCGTAACGAGGACTGGGCAGAGAGAGAGGGGAGAGTTTTCATTAGATCAGTTGATAGATGGACCCTTCTCAGGTCAGGCCTGCGTACTGGGAAAGCTCGCCTTTCCCCTTCCAGCTACATCAAACGAGTAATAAAAGATACGCTACCCTTCCTTACAGGCTTATCTCTCTCTTAAAGGCCTTTGACCATCAGGGCTACAATCACAGGGCAATTACACAAAGGCACATACCTGACCTCTCCTGCAAGCAGGCGGCTGTACCACCTGCTAGGAAGGGCTGTGGGAGCCCCAGCCACGGAGCAGGGCATCGTGCCGAGTAACGCACGGATGCAGGAGAGTCACCCGGCTGTGCACCACGAGACAACCCCGTCATCCATACTGGATTGCCAGCAGTGGAAAACAGCCATCACAGGTTTGCTGCTTTTGTCAGATTTTTCACTTGTTAGTCCCTGGGATGGGCACAAGTGCCAACACTTGCTGCATCAAAAACGGCCATGAAGTGGCACGTACGAATTCCACAACATACCCACAAATCGGAGGTAAAATAAAAAAAATAATAGACCTCTAATGAGAAGCATTAAGATGGCAGAGTTAAAATACTAACAATTCCACAGAATATTAACCTAGTTTAGGAAAAAAGTGAAAATATATACACACACACATATGTATATGTGTGTGTGTGTGTGTGTGTATATATATATATAAATATATATGTGTATATATATGTGTGTGTATATATATATATATATATATAAATAAAAAGAATAACCAAAGAAGATTTGAAAAATTAAAATGGCAAAAATCAATCAAGTAAGGCAGAAGAGGGACAGGAAATGTGCTGGCAACAAAAACAAATTTGTAAAATGCAAAAGTAGAAACCCAATAGTCAAAGATGATCAGATCTCAGAAGAAATGAACTCGAAAGCAAAGAGGGTTTCACAGTCAAGGAATTAGCATGAGCGTGCATGGGTGCGGGCAAGCAAAGAAGAAATTTCTACACAAACTCAGTTCAATTATGTTTTAAACATGTGCTTCTAAGACTCAGTAAAATCTATTTTCAGCACAGCATGAAGGCTGCAGGAAAACAGACAGACTGCATTTAGAGGATACATAAATATGTTTATTCTTCTGAAGAGGTTTTGTGGGGGTGTGACATCTTGTGTGTGTTTCAGCAGTTATGTATGGCTGCAACAGATGAGGAAATTGTCAATTTTGTAAAGCATTAGCTAAATTAATGGATGTGTTAGCATCATCATTATGGTAGTGTGTAGTATAGGGTCTAAAGATTAAAAGACTTCAAACAAATTTAAACCCATCAGCTCCACTAACTACATTAACAAGTAACTAACACACAACAATGAGAGTAATTACTTGTGTTCCCTGAAAAGAACCCATTTAAGAACAAACATTTTCAACACAAGGGAAGAAATACTGACTAAAGCTGTGATATCCAGAGGACTATCACATAGGCATAGTGAAATCAAGCACAGAGAGGCTTGAATTCTTCTTGCAGCACGGAGGAGCTATGTAGACTTGTTTCAAAAGGTTTCAGAATAGCGATAAGGAAAAGTAAAACACAAAGTTTAGTATCTAAATTAATTTTAATTTAGTTTTCATTTGTTTAATCGCAAGGCTAATATTTTTCTCCTCACAAGAGCCGATAACATTTCCAAGCATTAATAAGCCTCATACTGCTCCTCTATATCTGTAAAATATGATTCTTGGCATTTAAGAGCTGGCACAAGCAAGGCATGCATGAATTTAGGCTCCGTCTGCAGCGTGCGCAGCAGCAGCAGCGCCCAAGCGCAGCCAAAGCGATGCTGCACATGTTGCTTCCAGAACCAGAGAACGGGACTTCTGACGCCCCACGTCGACACGACTACACCTTCCCATCGCCCGCAGGAGGCCGAGCCCACTGGTGCACGATGCTGCGTGGAGGCAGCGGACGGATCTTCCTTCCCTGGTTCCCTGCCGCCTTGCCTTGTGCCTTGATAGGAGGTCTAGGGCACAAGCAGACTAAACCAAATTCTCACGACTCCCGTTGCAGTGCTCGATCCAAGCCACAGAAACATCAAAATGCAGACCTGAATGGTCTTCCCTGGATCACAGTCCTTCACAACTGCAACTGCACACACAATAGGCATGTACTGTCTTTCCTTCAGGCGAAAAAAAAAATTAATCCCATTTGTATATACCTGACAGTCTCTTGTGTTTATTCAATGTTTCCGAGCTGACTAGGCAGAAAGACTTTTACTTCTTTCCCCTTTCTTTACGTTGTTTCCCCTTCCTAAGTTTCAGCCAATACCTGTAAACAGTCATAGCTGCTCTCATAGTTGTGAATGTCTCAGCATTATAAGAAGTTAATATCAAAGACCTACATTTCAATATCTGAAGAAGGATTACTGTGTACTCAAGAAAGTACCTTTCCATGAAATGAAGAATCTGATGCCACTTTGGGGAATAACTTCAGAATGAACCTTTCTGTATCAGTCCTGTAGCAGCCAACGTACCCATAAACAACTCTGTGCTAATGATCTAAACACAGCACGATGAATGAGAGGAGAAAGACCTTCTGTCCTGCTTGGCAGCCTCATGAAGAGAGGAAAGCCCGGCAAGCACAGCGGTCCCCACGCAGGCAGCCCCACACCAGCAGTCAGTAACTCGCTGCACTGCTCCTACCAAGAGAGCATCCTTTCCTAAGGATAATCAGGTGATAGAATTTTTCCTACCATTTTGCTCTGAGAAAACACTCAGCATGTCCATACACCTAGGAGCCTAGAGCTCTGTCTGGCTGCTGAGGAGGTGTTGCGCAAGCTCACATGAAATACGGCGTGTGTTGGCACGGGCTCAGGAGCCCTGAGGAACGCGAGCTGCACAATTTCTGGGTGCGTTTCACCCTCTCCTCCCAGCAAAGGCTTCTCCTGGGGTCCTGAGGTGCAGAACACCCCGATTCGGTACCCATGCTTTGCCCTGGCCTCTCAATCTTCTTACACACTTTGCTAGAGGACAGGATGGACAGAGGAATACAAGGACTGATTCCAGAACTGCCAAGGCTAAAAAAAGACTCATTAATTGACGGTCCTTTCCTCCTCTCTTCTAAAATGCATTATGGCTCTGTGTGTTCACCTGCTTGTTTTTATACTGTGACACGAACATCAAATAATACACACGCATAAATCTGTTTGCCAGAAAGAAAATTTTTCCTAACAGATTGCCTTTTTTTTTAAACTTCTCCCCACACATACCCTGGTGACTACATTAGGTTATAATAATTAATCAATTATCAATATAACAATTTAGCCAATACAAGGAGCCCCTAATTCATCAACAGAAGGTCCATGTGCTGAAGAACTAGATTATAAGTAGATCACAAGGGAGCATCTCCCAAAACCAGCGCATCCCCATCCATCTGTCTCCTCCTGCCCATTGAGCCACCTCAGCACGTAGCAGACCAGAGCCTGCTCTGCCTGCTCCTGCTCTCCTCCACCTGCGCCT
>JANHGO010004154.1:0-25583 GCA_024606505.1 Aquila spilogaster | reverse complement strand
CACGCACGCCTTCTGCTAGCTGGGGGGCGGGGGGGAAGTGTCAGTGGCCCCTGCTGATGTGCCTGGGAGGTGAAGGTCAGCAGACCCGCAAAAGATATGTGGTAGGAGACGTTAAGGTTTGGGAACCTAACTTTCTCATTATAGCACCTGTATGTGCATATAACTGATGCCGTTGCCAAAGTTCAAAGCTGTTTGGGATTTTTAGTTAGTTTTCTGTGTTACAAATATGTCAGTTCAGTGATACATACCACAGAGAAAAATGTGAAGTACATGTGCAGTAGATCTTGAAATTTAAAGTACATAAAAACAAGTCGTGCAGGAAGAATTTGTCATTTTTTTCTTTTAATTCAAAATAAGGCAAATATAAGTGAGCAGTATACCAGCAAAATGTGAAAGGAGCTTAAGTCAGTTCAGATGCATTCAATTTTGTTGTTTAAACTGAAAAAAAAACCAAAACCTTAATTTGTCTTAATCCTTTATTTAATTCTTTTGTGTAGAGTGGACCACAATACAAATTTCTTGAGACATGAAAAGTAACTTAAAACCCTGCACCCTGCTGAATGTTCTTGTCACTGCCTTTTCAGTAGAGACTGTTTTGCTTACCAGTATAAATTACATTAGCTGTGTATTTACACTTTGCACATCTGGAGAATTACTGGAATGAAACTGGAATATATTGAGCCATTCAGGGCAGATCGACTGTACAAATGGTTAAATGATGCAAGAAGTTCCCCGTCCTAGCTCTTGTCCTGGGGAGCCTCCAGCGCTGGTGTAGGGAAATATCAGAGGTGGGTTTTTCATTATCCTGGAAGCACAAAGGAAGAGATATGCCTGCATATCAAAGAGCGGGGCAAGTTGCGGCGATATTTATGAGCACTGGCAGCAGAAGTGTTCTCTTATGCCCCAGTTTATTTTTAGATAGAAAAGTGTTAAGCTAAGCCTGTTAGATATTTGTCTTAAAGCTGAAAAGTGCTTTTTTTCCCCCTTTTCTTTGTCCTCATTTTAGCTTGTGGTTATACTTCCTTAGCAGGTTGAGCAGATGTACATTGCAGATGTACATTGCTGCTGCAGCCTTACTTTTTATTTTCTTTGCAGGTCTTTTACCTGACTGTTTTTGTTTAATCTGAGGATGGTTTTTCTTAGTGAAAATGGGTCTGTCTGATGGAACTTATCTTATGCTAGTTGAGACTTTTTTGAAAGCTTGCGTAAAGAGCATAGTCTCTCTCAAGAGTGATATAAAAGCACTAGAGGAAATACAGCTGCCTGAAAACACTTTATGACTAAAAAACATTCAATATATAGCAGGATATTTCTTGCTTGTACTTTGCTATGTTTCACAAGACATTTTTTTGGTATAATTTTGTACGAGCACGCATGTAATACTTTGCCATCCTTTTTTGTAAGACGTAGTAAGGAGAAGCAGATTTCTAAGTTGTTACCCTAATTAGGAGAATTCACTACGATTTGCCAGTTTGGCCTGTTAATTTCTGTTTGTAGATAATTGTTTTTTCTTTGTTCTTCTGGTCAACGCTGTGGCAGAAAGTTTCCGATTATTTAGGTAGTTGTGATATCTTAACTTTGCAAAAGCAATTTAGAGAGAAAGTAAAAGTAGCTAGCAGAAAGTGTAATAAGTCAGGAGTGAATTGCTGGAGACAATTTTTCATTTATTTTAGAATTATAAAAGACTTGCTTAGTGTACAACTAATGGAAATGAAATACTCTTTTTTTTTTGTGGATATTCAGAAAAGAAAGTTATCTGCTCTGAATAAAAAGTGCCTCTGCCTTTGTGGGAAAAGCAGTTGAAAGGAGGCATAGTCCAGCTAGAAAACTACAAAGGAAACACACCAGTACATTTTCAGAAACTGTAAAATTGGGATAATATTTCACTGAAAAACTATGACTAAACATTTTTGTTTTAAATTAACTTCTTCTTTTTTCAGGAAATTTGGAGAGCGACCTCAACCGAAACGGCTCACCAGGTAAGCATTAAAGCAATTCATTTTTTAATAGTATTCTCAAGTTACCTTCTCTATCTCCCAAAGGGATTTCCAAGTTTAAAAAAAGAAGTGAATTGTTAATCCTTGAATTTTAAATGTGAAATGTAATTATTGTATGCAGTCAGCAGTCAGAACTAAAAATTTGAGCAGTTGGTAGTTCAATATGGTAATCAAAATATAAATAAATAAATTGTATTAAATTGTAATAATAAATTGTATTTGACTTCAGATAACAGTTATTGTAGATTATTCAGTAGGATGTGAATCTGCTTAGTTTTAAATAAGCAGGGATGAGCCAGATGTCTTTTACTGGGAAAAGTGATTTGTGAGGCCATGCAAAATGGCATCCTTTACTGCCAAAATTCAGCTATTATCTCAGTTCTGTCATGCTCCAGGAATGGGCAAAATTAATGCATTGCTGTCAAGGAGTGGACTTAACCAGTTTCTGATGAAGCCTTATCAGACAGAAGTAACACTGAATAGTACTGTTGTCAGATCAAAGCGACTGCAGAGTAGTGTGCCTCAACTGCTCCTTGTCTGTTTGAGAGCATTTATACTAGATGCTGTTAAGTAGTCAGAATTTTTCAAACTTTAATAACACAGTGTAAACATTCACAATTCTGTGCCACAAACTGTGCCCATCAAAAGCAGTTGCTGTGTTTAAAATCCTCTGCAGTGCACAAGATTTGCAGTTTTTTTGTTTGGTGTGGTAGTATTGCTGTATGGAATATGGAAACCTATTGTATGTCTGGCCTACATGTTTTTGAATGAAATTATAGAATCATAGAGTTGTTTGACTTGGATCCAAGTCCTTGCAATGAACAAGGATACCTACAGCTGGATCAGGTTGCTCAGAGCCCCATCCAGCCTGACCTTGAATGTCTCTGAGGATGGGACATTAACCACTGCTCTGGGCAACCTCTACCAGTGCTACGTTACCTTAATTCTAAAAATCTTTTTCCTTGTATCAATTCTAAATCTCCCCTCTTTTAGTCTGAAACCATTTCTCCTTGTCCTATCAAGTTATAATATTTTATCTAGAGTGTGGCAGGAAAACATATGCATTTGTGTTGGGAATATTTCTCATTGCATTTCTGGATAGGCTTCAGGTTAGCTTGTGTGATTGTTAAACTTGATTTCAATACAAAATAGTTCTGTATTGACTTAAAAGCATTTGAACAAACAGTACTGTTTCCTGTTGACCTAACTATTTTCAGGGATACTTAAACATACTGGTTTAAGTCATAAATCGATTTTCATTTTGAGCATTAACACCTGTTGGTATCACCCTGAAGTTAATGATAAAATTTACCTTCTGTGATTTAAAAGCAACGACAAAATTGACTATTTAGTCATGTCGTTTAACTTATGTTGTCATGAGTTTGATTAGTTAGTGCAGTGTCTCTATGTTTTATGTGCGGGATTTTAGCTATTAGATATGCCAGGTAGATTTTCCTGCTGTTGAAAGATATGCATCTGGGAGCTACTTGCCATCCTTGAAAGCAGTAGCATATAAACTTTGTCTGATAGAGGAGCTAGAAGCAAAAGCAGCCTCAGTTCTTTCCTCTGAGTAGAAGAATGCTAAAAATAGAAGCAGTCACCCATTTTTAAGAGAACAGTTTTACTGTAATGCCTAAAAAAAGTGTAAACCCTTAAAGGCATTTAGTTCATTTATTGTGAAATTTTTCTGCTTTTTTTTGTATAGACAGTCCTGTTAGCCTAATAATGTGTTCAGGCTCATGCTAACTCTGCATTGTAACACAGAAAATTTTTTCAGGCATGTACTACTTAGAAAATGCCAAAACTTTCTTTTTTGTTTTGTTGTACAAGTTCCTTGTCAGTAAAGATACTACTTCCGTTCATACTGAGCTAGTTGTTTTTGCAGTAAGATGTAAACTGCAATAGTAGAACCTTTGTGGAGAGGTTTGTGACTTAATAACAAAAGAAGCCTTGTGAGAATTGCAGTGTTTTTCTTTTATCAGTGGGAGGAGTTGGATGGGAACATTCCTAGTTCTCCTAGGAGCTCAGATTGTACAGATCTGCCTCTTCTACTGATCTGTTGCTACAGCATAATTTGTTCCTAACACAGTGCTAAAGAAACATTAGGTTGCACCTAGCATTTTAGTGAATGGATTACTGGCTTTGGGCTGCTGTTTAATGTTAGTCAAGCCAAAGGTGTTTAATATGACAGATGTTATTAATTTAGTGTGACAGTGTTATTCACAGGAAATTTCAAATTGTCAGATAAAAAGTTACTAACCTACTTAAATGCAGCTAATATGTTATATGAGAATAACTTCAAGTTAATCCAAATTTCAAACAGTAATTTGGATCTTTGCTCCTATATTCCTCTGTTCACAGAGAATCTAGCACACTGATCCTGGTCTTAGGCAGGCATGGCAAAAACATCTTTAGCAGAGCTGGGTTGTGATTTCCTCCTTCATCCTCCCGTGGAATCATAGAATCACCAAGGTTGGAAAAGAACTCCATGGTCATCCAGTCCAGCTGTCCACCTATCACCAATAGCTCTCACTAAACCATGTCCCTCAACATAATGTCTAAATGTTCCTTGAACGGCTCCAGGGTCATTGATTCCCCCACCTCCCTGGGCAGCCCATTCCAGTGCCTGACCACTCTTTCGAAGAAGCAGTATTTCCTAGCATCCAGCCTTAATCTCCCCTGGTGCAACTTTGAAGCCATTCCCTCTAGTCCTATCACTCGTTGCACAAGGGAAGAGGCTGACCCCCAGCTCACTACAACCTCCCTTCAGGTAGTTATAGAGGGCGATAAGGTCTCTCCTGAGCCTCCTCTTCTCCAGACCGAACAAGCCCAGCTCCCTCAGCCACTCCTCATAAGGCCTGTGCTCCATACCCCTCACCTGCTTTGCTGCCCTTCTCTGGATATGCTCCAGGACCTTCTTCCAGGTCTTTCTTGCAGCGAGGGGCCCAAAACTGAACACATCTACTTGCTTTCCTCTGTGAAACTGTATGTGGGGGATTTCTTCTGGAAAAGTTCTCAACAATTTTGTTCTTATCTTCTGGATTTTTTCACTGGAAAAGTTTTACAAAGACACCAAGACATTGGTTTATTTTGGTGCTTCAGGCCTGTCTAAAGGGAATTCAACAGTTGGGTGCAGTTCACAAAAAAAAATCCCTCTTCTGTAAGGTTTAATCTCTTTTTATAACTTCCTGTTAAATTCAGAATTTGTTTCTATGGTTGATAACTTTGAAGATGAGCTCTCTGGGGATTCAACCTGCAAAAGCTCCTCCGGGGACTTAAAAATATTCTGTCAGCACTCTTAACACAGCTAAACCCCAGGGTATTGAATTTGGCGTGATAGTTCGTGAACAGATAGATTGATATACAGAAGAATGATAGGGGCGTATTGTTCTCTTATTTCTCTCAAGGAATGTCTTTTGGTATGTCTGAGTTAATTACAGCTTTTATATGAGTTCTGTCACTACAGTGATGAATGGTAGAAAGTCTGTTTTTTTTTTTTACTTGATTGTATGCAGGAAATTGAAACCTTTCTCTAGAAAACTAGATCAAACAATAAATAATTTAAACTTACCTTCATAACGAAAAGAAAACTGACACAAATATTACAAGAACATCGATTCAGTTAATGTTAAAAAAGCAAAAAAAAAAATGCAAAAAAATGTATTTTCTTCAGTCAATACAATTTCTCATAATAATGACAAATTGAATTAATAAAGTGTGTTCTAATCAAAAATTTATAGCATGGCATTTTATACAATCAGACATTGAGAGTCGCGTAATGAAGGGTGTTGAAATGATTTTGTCACAATTTTTTTTTTTCTGGAAAATATAGTGGTAAGTATGACCACAAACCACTGCTGTGGTGCTGTCTTATTACATGATAATTGCACAGCAGAAAGAAGCAACTGTCTTAGAAAAGAAACCCACACCTATCTTGAACCTATTAATATACTGGCAGTTGTATTTTTTTTAATTCCAGGTGAATTTTTTGTGGCTTTTTTTTGTCCTTAAGCTGACCTTGAGTTACTGTAATTATAAATAAAACCAAAAGAACTTTCAAAGCTTATCTTGTCTTTTAATTTTTAGGGAGGCAATGCGAAATTATCTTAAGGAACGAGGTGATCAAACAGTACTAATACTCCATGCAAAAGTTGCGCAGAAATCATATGGAAATGAAAAAAGGTAAGTCCCTCTCTGACTTCCCTCCACAATTCCAGAGTAGGTAAACAAGTGTGTGGTCTGATGTCCCTTACAGAATTCCTCAGGTTGTGCTGTAGTGTAAAGAAGATTAAATGAGATGAAAGGTGTCCAGATAAACACTACAGGCTTTCAGCATGTTACATAATTGTGGCATTCAACTTAGCAATGCTTGTTTCTGCCTACAGGTTCTCTGTCTGTGGGTGGTTTTTCTTCCATTGGACTGAAATGGCTGTAATGGTGCTTTTAATGGATCTGGGGTGCATTGAAAACAGTGTGGCCAGCAGGTTGAGGGAGGTGATTCACCTCCTCTTCTCTACCCTGGTTATGCCACATTTAGAATACTGTGTCCAGTTCTGGGCTCCCCAGTTAAAAAAAAAAAAAAAAAAAGACAGGGATCTCCTAGAAGGAGTCCAGTGGAGGGCTACAAAGATGATAAAGGGCCTGGATCATCTCTTGAATGAGGAAAGGCTGACTAGCCTGGGTCTGTTCAGCCTGGGGAAAAGAAGACTGACAGGAGATCTGATTAATGTTTATAAATACCTAAAGGGAGGTGGGAGACAAATGGATGAGGCCAGGCTCTTCTTTCTTTGGTTTCTGCGTAGCAACAGGACAAGGAATAATTGTCTAAAAGTTGAACATAGGAGGTTCCATAGAAATATGTGGAAGAGCTTCTTTATGTTAAGGGTGACGGAGCACTGGAACAGGTTGCCCAGTGAGGTTGTGGAGACTCCTTCTATGGAGATATTCAGGACCCGTCTGGATGCCTACCTGTGCGACCTGTTGTAGGGTACCTGCTTTAGCAGTGGGATTGGACTTGATGATCTCTTGAAGTCCTTTCCACCCCCTGCATTTCTTTGATTTTGTAATGTGATGTTCAAGAACATTCTCATTTATTTTGTTGTTTTCCAGAAAGGATAACTGATGACCTAAACTTGGTCCTTTCTTTACCTCCTGTCCCAGTAGTGGAACTGTACACTGTGCAGTTGCTTCTCTAGTCTTTCGCTGGTTGGATTTCATAATTATAAGTGTCATCTTGAAGAGCAAAAAGAACTTGTTGTGATGGTTGAAGGCATAATTGAACTTCTTTTTTTGCAGATTAGCTCTGTTTATTGACAAACTTTCAATCATATATTAGAGGAAAAAAAAAAAGCGGACGGAAGCCTAAATGTTTTTGCCATTCCTGATCATTTTATAGCAAAAATGAAACTCCTAACATGTATATTTTTAAACTTCCCATTTTTAAGTCTGGAGTAGATATGGTGATTATTGGTGGCTATTTGTGGAGGATTTTTTTTCCCCAAATAATTTTAAATTGATTTAAGTTTTGTTACAGTACGATTTACAAAGTAGGTAAAGAACAGAATCTGTAGGAAGACATGAGAATGAATTATTTTTACACAAACGTCAATTTCCTGTAGTCTTCTCTATATGATGCTTTTATTGTATGAGTGGTGGAAACAAGGGTGATCCTTAGTAGACAGATTTCTCTCATCACTTCTCATGATGAAGTAGAATTTTTCGTTAATTTTAAACGATACTTTTCTACCTTGCAATTCACTAAATTAAATAGTGCAGTATTCAATTGGGAACTTTGGATTATTAATGCAACTTCACCACAGAAGAGCACGTGTTCTGCTAGTTTATGATTTTGAAGCTTTAACCATTCTTTCCGTTTTACATCATTATGGTTTTACACCTTTCTAATATTTGAATTTTTAACTTATTTACAAAAAACATTACTAAGCAGGGATCTGTTAGAATTAAGCCTGTGAAATTTTCTGTTAGGTGCTAACAATCTAAAACATGCTTCCTGATGTTTGTGAATCATGGAGGTGCAGAATATTTCAACTGTTTTGAATTACTTTCAACTGTTTTTAAGTATTTTGTGCCTGGGTAATTGTCTTCCAAAATGTTGTCTTTACTGATAGCTACTGTCTCAAGTCTTGTCTTTTGGGCAGTGTCCAGCAGCTTCATTGAATTGTTTACTCAGAGTGCTTTTAGATCTTTCAGAGATTCTTGATGCAAATCAAATAGGAATTGAGTGAAAGGAAGGAGGAAAGGCATGAAAGCAGACAAGAATGCTGTGGTTCTACTGTGTATCCGTCTACACAGCTGTCTGTTGCTCACTGCCATACTTGAATGCAAGTGTTGTAATGCAAGGCCTTACTAGCAGTAAATAGCTTTAACCCTTTGCAGCAAATATAACAGCCAAAAAGATTAATCATGACAATGTAGGAACTTCAAGTTGTTATGTTCTCAGATCTTATTGTCATTCAAGATTTGTAGAATTATGGCTCACTGTAGATGATTTGAGCATATTACCCTCCAAAAATGAGGTGTGTGTCAGCTGATAAGAAAGCAAATTTCTAAATAGAGTGTTCGTAACTTCTGGTTCCAGAGCAGTTTGTGAGAGCAGGAGCATTTTGCAAACCTGTCCTGTCTTTCATTATTCTGGAGGTCAAATTGCATCAAAAGAAGGGAGAAAATAAAATGTTTTTGTGTTCCATTATTGGAAGTTTCATTAGAGTTTAGAAATCTTCAAGTGTTCTGAAGAACATAGGGCAGAGCCTCAAAATACTTGCTGATGGTTATCTGGAAGCCCCTAGGTACATTTCATAGTCAATGCTACCTTAAAATCCTGTTGCCTTGAATATATGTGTATACCTCATTTGATGCTGCTGGAGTCATTTTGGCACATATATTGCCTGAATTTTCAGGTATTGATAACACTGTAAATTAGTAATTAGCTTGTCACTGCTTGAAATGATTGCAAACTAGAATTAGGCATTTTTACTGCCTCCTAGGAATGAAAACAGATGTTTGTTGTAATATAATGATGATCTGATTGACATTCTGGTACAGAGATTGAAATAGGTGTTCGGGATACATGCTGAGAATTCTTTTTTTCAATTAAAACATTTTTATTTTCCCTGTATAACTAACCCACCTTCTAGACAGTCTCTGGTACAGTTCTGATAGCTCCCAGATTGTTAGCATGAGTACTGGTGTCCTGTTGTTATCTAGATTGTCAGCATAAACAAAAATGCTAGTTATTAAATGTTTGCATCCTTGCATGCCCCCAAGGTATGCACTTTGTGCAACTGATTAATTAGCTTCTAATTAAAAAAAGAATAATAATTACTTTATTCATAGCAGACAGTTTTTTTGGCTTTTCATATTGCTGGACTGAGAAGAACTAGTAAAACTTTAAGGCTGCTTTATTCAACTGGTTCATTAGCTTTTCACCCTTTTTATGGTAAACGGCTTTTCTGAAGTGAGTTATTTTGTGTACATCTCTATAGACAAGCCTACTGGTTTAACAGGCAGAATTTCATGTTTTCCAAAGTATGGCATGCATATAATCTGGTTTTGATCCATAAAGAATAAGGTATGTAGTGCTCTCTTTGTAAGTAAGTGTTAAGTCAGAAAAGGCATTATTTCTCAAATGATGTATCTTTTAAGTAAACACAGTCTGAATAAAACCACCATCCACTTTCTGTTCCACTCTTTAAACTTTGCATACTGGGAGACAATGGAAAACATTTATCTTATTAAACTTTGCATGGCATAATTCAAAGTCCAGCACAACAGTGATTTTCCACTGTTTTTATGAATATATAGTGAATTACTCTGAAAACTATCTGTAAACTGCACAGATCTAACACAGTATGGTCTAGTTTAAACACTTCTTGTGTTAGATTGAGAATGCTCGTAACATTTGTCCCTAATTAATGGTGTGGTAGTGAAGGGAGGGTTCTTCTTTGAGCGCACCTTTCTTGTTAGCCTTGCTCTTTTGAAAGTTAATATTGTTTAATTTAATTAGGAAGATGGGTGGTAAGAAGCCCAGTGCTGGCCTTGAGCTGAATTTAAGAATTTTTGCCTAATGTTTCATGCTGGGTGACTGTCATCTTTCAGAGACGTTCAACTGATAGAGGTGCTTAGGTCACCTTTAGTCGTAATGAGTGTAGGTATTTGACTTGTGCTTGTTGTGTTCTCCGACTCGCGTGTACTTACTGTTGACTGAGAGTTCTCTCTTCGGAGGTTATCCTGCTAGTATAAGGGTCACAGTTTGAACAGTGTGAACATTCAGTAGTTTGAAGGACTGAAGTGTTTTGGATTCCAAGATGTGGTTTGTCAAAGGTTGTGAGCCAGATTGTACTTGTGGGTTTTATGCTACTCAGAGTTTAAAAATTATCACTACTGATTAGCCTTGAGAATGTTCTAGCTGCGTATTGCTGTTTCTGAAGGAGCTTCTGTAATTTCTGCTCAAATACTTCCCTTCACTGCACTGTTTTGTTGGGAGCACAGCCTTTTCTTGTGCTTACTCCATGACTCCATTACTTTATCCTTAGCATTCTAGCACCTAGTCATTTTTCATTTGTTTCTTACTGTGTTGTATTTTTAATGGATTTTGTCAGTTAATTCAGCTCCTTAGAAGGAAAGAAGACTGCTGGGTGTTTTCATGCTCAAAATGATGTGGGTAATTGACAAACATATCTTCTGCCTTGACCGACTCCAAATTGACTAACTGGTCCAGAGAACAAACTTCCCTGTTGATGTCACTGTGAAGTTAAAGGAGACAATGTGGTAGGCACAGTCTTCTGGAAGATGACCTCAGGAATGTCTTATCATAGAATCATAGAATGGCTTGGGTTGGAAGGGACCTCAAGAATCATCAAGTTTCCAACCTGCTTGCTGCAGGCAGGGTTGCCAACCACTTAGATCAAGTAATACATCAGTGTGCCCCCATCCACCATGGCTTTGAACACCTCCAGGGATGGGGCATCCGCAACCACTCCAGGCAGTCTGTCCCAGCACCTCACCACTCTCTCAGTGAAAAACTTCTTCTTGATATCTAATCTAAATCTTCCCTCCCTGTCACTATCTACCATTGTAAAAAATCTATTTCCCTCCTGCTTATAATCTCCCTTTAAATATTGGAAGGCTGTAATGAGGTCTCCCTTCAGCCTTTTCTTCTCCAGACTGAAGAAGGCCAGCTCCTTCAGCCTGCCTTCATAGGAGAGGTGCTCCAGCCCTCTAATCATCTTTATGGCCTTCCTCTGGATGCTCTCCAGGGTCTTGGATATTTTGAAAAAGCAAACATCTGTGAACAGAGTCCTGTGGTTTGAAAACAGAATCAAGTATATCAGAAATAGTTAGCAAAGACATGAACCAATTTTATTTTTCTTTCTATCCCTTACTGCCTTGCTAAGTTCAGAAAGAGTGACTTCTCTACTAATGTATCATATTTTCTCTGTATTTATTGACTTTAGTTGATTGAAGGAGCTGGGAGAATGTTTTTTCTCTCCTTGGTGATTGTCTAATTAAAAACAATATTCCAGGTGGTGCCAAAGACTCAGATCTATTCCACTTTTGCTTGTTACAGTTAAGGCTTGGAAACCATTAGAAATTATTTTGTTCTTCCTTTGAAGTCATTTGGAGTAAAAAGAGAGCATCTTTAGATACCTCAGCTAGGTGTTCTTGCCATGGAAAAACTTTCCAGTCTGATGGACCAGATCTGTCAGAAAAAAATGAGTACCAGCTTGCTTCTGTTTTCTGTATTGAGTTTCTAAGCTTAGTGGCTTAATATGAGGTTGGTAATGCTGTGGCGTTTTCTTGGCTAAGTGACTTATGAAATTAGGCCCTTGAAAGAGGGCACTCTGTGGTGGCCCTGTGCTCCTTGGAGGTAGATCCCCTGATCCTTCCTGACTAATGTCAATCACAGTATTAGCTTAATTTAAAACTACCCATTGTTTTAATTGCACCAATCACAAATTATTGGAAGATGTATAGGGGAAGCATCACACATAAGGTAAACTAGGAGTTCGTAAGAACACTAAGTACATGTTGTCATTAACTATGAAGTATTTTCAGAGACCTAATATCCCAAAAGATTATCCTGGCTCAGCCAATCAACCATTGTGTTTTAAATCAGCAAACAGGAGATACTGAATCTTCATCTTGTCCAGAAACTCTAACAAATGTGGAAAGGGTTTTGTCCAAGAAAGATATTTCTGGTTGCTCTACTTTATTAATGAAAGAGCTTACAGAGTTCATCCCTAAAAGATCTCATGTGGTTTTTAAATCAAGTTGTTAGATGGTTTACCTCATGGAAGAATGTACTTTTTTGTTTTATTGTTGATTAAATAAAAAGTTATCAGTCTTACTTGTAACATAGAGAAAAGTTACTAAGAAGATGTTACAAATCCTAATGGGCAGTTGCATCCTTTATGATTTTCCACTATTACTTGTTGTACTAAGAAGTCTGACTAAACTCAGAGCATCCAGAGGCAGCTGTCTTTCCCCCTAGCATCTATCATTTTCTTCTTACTATAGATCAGATTAATACTTCAGAAGAATTTTTGCCTCCTACTTAGTCTTTTTTTAGTTTGTGGTTAAAGAAAAAAGAGGTAGGCTCTGTAAATCAAAAGTTGAAGGAAGAATAGTTTCATTTGTTCCACCAAACATTGTCCTACCATTTTTCCCATCACCAATACTGGAAATTACCGACACTGGCTGTTTTGGGGAGGTGATTTTCTTTCCCTTTTTTTCCTCTTCGTAGTTATCTGAAAGTCAACGTCTCACATGAAAGCTCTTAATTCTACTTACATGGAAAGTGTTTTATTAATGAGAAACTTTATCTAATAGTTATTTTAAACGTATCTAAGTCACGCTATTTAATACCCTCTGAAAATTAGAAATAAAATACTTGTAGCTTTTATTCAAACCATATTGGAAATAAAGTTTTTATTTAACCTTTTCTATACATGAGTGCCTGTGGTTGTAAATATGAAGTGCCCCCCTACTCTACTTGTCTATATTTGGAGGCTGACAGAGAAGGAAATTTGTTCAGATTGTGATCACTCACTCTTTCCTTGTTTTGTAGGTCTAGCCTATCATGGAATGGTTGAAGTGAAAGTTTCTTTCTTTGGCAATATAGAATCTTCCAGTGTTTTTTTTTTTTTCCTGTTTTAATTTAGAAAGATGACTGTACTTGTGACTCTTTTCATCAATGGGTTAAAACTTGTTTCTTATGGGTCTTTATTGCCATCTCGTGGCCGTAGGTATGTAAGGGTCTTGATTTAGAATAAAGCTGAAATGAAAATTGATATGATAAAAAGTTTGGGATTTTTTTGTCTTCTAATCAGTAATATAAATACAAGATATACCTTGAATTGATGCACCTGTTGCTTCCAGATTCTACAAAAAAAAGTAGGCCTCCTACACATGACATGATGTGTATAATAATGTAATCATTGCCCTTGCTTTTTGTTTTTTTTTCCCCATTTTCCTACAACAATCCAGAACTTGCAGCAATCAGGAGATGATCTTCAGAATAGAGTTTTTAGCTGAATAAGTTAAAGTGGTATATGTCATCTGCTGTTTCGTAAGAATTGTTGATTACTGCTTACTCTTTCTGTTTGAGGTAATTTTCAACTTCTGTGCTTACAGCATTCTGATACCAGATAACTATAAATTTCAGCTTTTTAGGTCATGACTGGTTTGCTGAAGTTATTCTCTTGTGCAACTACTGGAGAAGTATTACATTTTATTTTTGAGCTAGTTTATTGTGTAGTTTTTCAGGTTCATGCGTCGTCAGGAAATGTCTGTTTTTGCAAATTGGCAAGTTGCTACCTGTTGTGTTGGTTCTGCTTTCTGCATGTTCAATTGGAAGGAAAAAAAAAACACCAGAGCCTTCATCTGGCCCATAGTTACCTTCAAAGAATCAAATGCAAATAGTTAACACTGATGCAATAAGCACATAAAAAAATATTATTTGGTCAACCTTGAGTAGTTCACTTCTACAAATAGATTTCCATTAACTCATAATTCCATAGTTAATTTTATGTTTCATTTATATCCTTGACAACAGTGTGAAGGCAATGAAAGGAACAAATAATTGTTATGGTACATCTCTGGTGAAATGGATTATTGTAATGGAGGAAATACAGCATTTGGTTCTGAATTAAGTTTGAAAGGCAATCTGTTTGAGCAGTTCCACTAATGAATTTAATGGGTTTTTCAAACATGCAGATTTTTTTTGACCATATATAGAGGTCTACTTTCTACAGATTCCATTTTGCAGGCAATCTGTTTTTTTTCAAACCAGAGAAAGTGTTGTGGTCTGAAAGATTTTCTTAGGTGTTTAAGCTGTATGGTATATTATTATATAATCATTTTTGATATGTTTTTAAAAAGAGTGAGAAGTTTGAGTGAAAAAATTTCACTGCAAATTTATTTGGCAAGATAGCTTGGTGTTTGCCTGCAGGAGTTTATTTTCGCTGGTTATCATAACCACTGAAATTTTGAATTGCAGTAAAACCTTTAAAAGTTGTTGTTGTTTCATGAGCAAGGAATAAATATTGACTAAGTGTCCTAACTGAAATGATTACAAATCTTTGCATTTACTTATGTGGATTTTTACTATTTATTTTTTTATTACGACTATTAAGTCAGGATTTTGGTTTCCTCTTTTTAGAAATCTGTTACTTAAAAAAGCAATATGTCTTTGAAAGATAATGGTGCTGAAGGACTAGACTGATTAAGTTTATTAAATTTAATTTTCATACTAAAGGTGGTTTACGCTAATTAAAGCTTACATAGTGTTTAAAGAATTTATCCACAAATTCAGTTGTTCCAGAGCACATTTTCAAAATATTGTACCTACTTACTGGAATAAAGTAGGAGATGTCTTCGAATGTCAAAATTGCCAAATTAAGTACTGAACTTCAATGTGAAATAAATTGAATAATTAGAAACTTTCAGTTTTCCTTTCCCTTCATGCCTCTTTAATTTTCTTATAACTATGGTATGCTAATAGTTCTTTTGCTTTTTCAACTTTGATTTTAACTAAATAATGTTAAAAGCACTGCATGTGTTGGTTAAACCAAAACCAAAAGCAATTAGGGTTGGCCCTAACAATTAAAACAATTCGCAGAAACTTCAAGACCAATACATGGTATTATAATATTGCTTTTTTTTGAAGTTTTTGCTTTAAAATAGCATCTAGAATGACTGGTTAAACAATAAATCGTATCTTATAATTACTGCTGAAGGCACCTATTTTATTTATAAACAGAAAATAAATTTGTGTTTGGACAAAATAGACTCTCTCCTTTTCCTTTGCTAATGATGAAAGCCTAAGTATTTAGAAATAGTAGTTGCTAGATTTGCATTAAATTACTTAGTGGCGGTGTCTTAAATGTGTTGATTACAAAAGCAAAACATTGTCATCACTTGTAAGACCTTCCTACTTTCTTTAAGAGAATCTTCTTTTTGTGAGAGTAAAAAATGTTTTCATTTTATAGGGATTTGGAGATTGTTACCTGTCATTGAAATGGAAAGGTCCTTGGTGACAGTGCATTTAATGCTGTTTTTCCTTTTTCTCTTTTTTTATTTGCATTTTAGAAAATCTTGAAGGCAAATGAAAAGCATGCATATATAAACTGCAGTACAAATGTAATTAGGCTGAGAAAGCTTTGGGTCTACAACAGTTTGTCTGAATGCTGGTTTTTATTTTTTTTCATAAGAATTGAGTGTAATCTCATAAGTTTTTCATTTTTCAGGTTCTTTTGTCCCCCTCCATGTGTGTATCTTATGGGCAGTGGATGGAAGAAAAAAAAAGAGCAAATGGAACGGGATGGTTGCACTGAGCAAGAGTCACAACCTTGCGCCTTCATTGGAATAGGAAACAGTGACCAAGAAATGCAGCAGCTGAACTTGGAAGGAAAGGTAGAAGTGTAATAGTGCATTAAAATTACCACAAAGGATGTTATAACTACACGATGCTTTTCAAGGCATGCACTGGCTTATCGTAATTTCAGTTTTGCTGTAGCAGATACTATGTGACTCATTAAAAAAAAAAAACCTCAAAAATATATGGGACAATGGAGTCAATGGATGTGGTTCATGGAATTATAGCATGGTACTAAATTTTCATCTGTAAGGTTCTGGCTCAGTCCATTCTGTTAGGTTATTTGGTAGGCCTCAGTGGTTAACCGAAGTAAGGTTGCTTGCCAAAACTCCACATCTGTCTCACTGGTTTGCATGAATGGATAATATCAAGAAAACATCTGAACAACATCTGCTGCTGAAGTGGTCTTTAAGTTCCTTTGCATAAAAATGCATTTTAAATGCTGCTTTATATGTGTAATACAGTTTTTGTAGAGTAATACAAATTCTTACCAGATTTTTTAGCGTTTTTGTGGTGACTTAAATAATTGGAATAAATCTGGCAGCATGTAAGTGCTCATTTTAACTAGTTGTCTAATTATGCATTATTATATATCCGATTACTGCAGTAATTTATTTGTAGCACCATCTCCTTAGAAATATTTCATGTGTTACTGCATGTGTGTTGTTTTTTTTTTCCAAATATACAATAGAATCCATCCAAATTCCATATTTTGTCTACTCTTCGTGTTGCTGCCATGGAAGGTCTAGGTCACCAGTCTAGGTTACCACAGATTAGATTATTTGGATTTGAACAGATTCTTTGAATGGTTCTGAAAACTGACTTGCTACTTCCATGAGCAATTACTAACTCAGGGAGTTTTCACAAAATACTTGCCGTGTGTACCTTATAGCTTAAGCACATGGTTTCACAGAATCCTACTAAAGGTTGCATGGCTTAAAGATTTATGGTATAACTTCTCAGAAACATGTTTGTTATACCAATGCGGACACTGCTTTTCTATATACTTGTTTCTTAAAATGAAGAATAATAAAAGTTCTTCTGGAGGTCTTTAATCTTTTTATCACCTAGCTTAAGCATTTAGCTCTTTGTAACTTTCAAGGAATGCTTGGTTTAAGGTTTGAGTTTTTTTTACACAAGCAGCTTCTTGTGCATATCTGCTGTACTGACTTTATAGCTGTACTTGAATGTAACTTTCAGTAGTGCTCTTACCCTCTCAGATGTGACTTTGATACAGCTACAGTCTCTAATCACCTGCTTTCCAGTCTTAGTAAGGATTTAAAGCACTGAAGTAAGATGCTGAACTTCACAAAGCTAAAAAGTAGTCTATAAATGATTTCCACGTGGAAGGATTTCATATATATTAGAGGAAAAAAAAATCAGATGTTGTTATTAGTGGGGAAGAGAGAAGGAAGCGATTTCTGATCTGCTTGAGAAACTAGTACACCTTTTTCATTCACAATTACGTATAGAATTTCTTGTACTGGACTAATTTGGAAAAAGAAGCAATAATATGTTTTTACCCACAGAATTATTGCACTGCCAAAACATTATACATATCAGATTCAGACAAGAGAAAGCACTTCATGCTATCAGTAAAAATGTTCTATGGCAATAGTGATGACATCGGTGTGTTCCTCAGTAAACGAATCAAAGTCATCTCCAAGCCTTCTAAAAAGAAGCAGTCACTGAAAAATGCAGACTGTAAGTATTTTATAGTTCTTTTCTTTATGTAGCAACTTTGTCTCCTTTTCATTTTTAATGTATTCTGAGATGTGGCTACAGTATGAAATCTAAAATTTTCAATTTTTTAAATTTATTTTAGAATTATATACAGCAATATATTTTAAAATGTTCCAGTATTGATTATGCTGTCTAGTTTTATACAGTCACTATTATATAGTAACTACAAAAGATGCACCCAAATCCTTTATTCTGAGGAGTAAATCCTTGTAAACAAATGCATAAAGAATGCTCTCTCAGCTTTCTAAGCTGTTGAATCCCTTAAGCTGCCTTGATCCTGGTGCTTAGGATGTTTTGATCAGTAGCGAAGAGATAACTTTCAGATTGTGGGTAGGAGTAGTGCCGTGTTTCCCAGACTGCTCCTCTTCACATCACAGCCACCTTCTTTCTGCCTCATGCCATTTTTATGTTTTTATTTTTAATATGTTTTGCATGGTCACTTTTAAATAATTGGTTAAGAAATCTGCATGATGATATTTCACCCAGATTTTTGATTACCCTATTTTTTGACTGAAGATATCTCTGGTGCTGTTGGGAGCATTTTTACTTTTTCTCCAGAGTTTTTGCCTGCATACCACTGGAGCACCTCAAGAGATGCTGTTTTTTTGTTGTTGTTGCTTTTCTCTCCTTACTAGTGCTTTAAAGGGCTCTTCCATCTGTGTTGGGCTGGAACCCATTGACCTCTGGAATGTGGATCTCGGGGCTGCTAGCTTGCCACATGAATAAAAGCGGTCTGTCTCTGTGCAGTTCGCACCCACGGGCTCAGAATATGCACTGACTTTGTATTCAGACAGATAGTTTTGATGGACAGTGAATATGAACTAAGCATTCTTCAGTAGTAAATAATAACAGTAGTAGAAACATGCCTGTTTTGATGCCAAAGTGATAGTAGCTGAATTTTTTTTTTAGGGGAGCAGACTTAGCCTTTCTCCCTCTTGAGTGATAAGAAAGTTCAGATCTGAGAATTTCAAGTTGCAGTTTTATATATGTCTATTTTCATTTCAATTGGTTATGATTTGTAAGAGTAATTTTTCTTTATACGTAAATGTAATGACCACTGAAAGTAATCTTAATTATTTCTCAAGGGTAAGCTAAAACTTCTGTTCAAATAATCAATTGTTTGAAAGCTGTGAACAGAGAATTTTCAGCTGGCAAGCGCTGGCCCATTTGGCCACGCGGCAAAGTTCAGTGAACTAGCATGCCTTTGGAGAACAGCCTCTATAAGTTTCCCACTTAAAATTTTGTGACTATTTTTGGTCTGTCACAAATATGAGTATTATATAATCCAATCAGTGATTGAGAATTATTTATTGATTTCCAATATTCATCAGCTTATTTTATTGTATTTGTGACTGCTTCTGACTTTTCTGTGTAATAATAACAAAGTAATTTTATAATCTGAAGTCTGTATGTATTCCTTGCAGTATGTATTGCATCAGGGACAAAAGTGGCACTATTTAATAGACTTCGATCCCAAACAGTTAGCACCAGATATTTGCACGTAGAAGGCGGTAATTTCCATGCCAGTTCACAACAGTGGGGAGCATTTTACATTCACCTCTGTAAGTAAAAATGAAGGAATATATATTTTTAACTTCCCTCCCTCCATCCCCACAAAAAAGTCCTGTGTTTTTCTTCCTTATTAATTGCCCAAGCACAGATTTGTTTTGTTACTGAGTGTATATTTGATATGTAGTAGTGTGGTATTAAGTGTTCCTCATATTGAGAAAAGCATTTATTTAAACAATAATGTGGAACTTCCTCTTTCATGCAGTGGATGATGATGAATCAGAAGGAGAAGAATTCACAGTGAGAGATGGCTACATTCATTATGGGCAGACTGTCAAACTTGTATGCTCCGTTACTGGCATGGCACTCCCAAGACTGGTAACGTTTAATTTCTCCACTGTTAACTTGTATATGGCTGTTTAGTGTACTTGCATAATTGGGTTTTCACTGTTTACCATTTTGACTTTATACATTTCCTTTTGGTAATATACATTTTATATGAAAATGACATTCATTTAAAAAACATATTCAATATTCAATAAAAGCATATCTTTATAGCTGCGGATTAATGCTATAAGAACAGCTTGTAAATTAAGCACAAGGAATTTTTCAAAATTCAAACGCACCAAAGTAGGTTAATCTGCAAGCTGTCCTTAAAAAAAAAAGTCAGTCTATTTTAAAAACAGTGATGTAGGTCCCAGTGTAGCAAAATTCTTTATTCATTATTCAGTATCAATACTTAAAGGCTTTGCAACCAGTAGGATGATTTCACTTGTTGTCTTCAGCCAAGATTTAAGTGTTCTACTGATTTGAAACTAAAAGATTGTTAGCTAAGAAATCTTCAAGCACTATGGCTGCTGCTTCTGTTGATATTGCATAACATGAAGTATTAAACTTTTTTTCTAGAAGTAGAGTTAAAATTCCAATATTCCAACATATTTCTGCTGCCTGTAAGGGAATAATTTAAAGTAAAATAGTGCTCTGAATTAAGTCAGTGTATATTTTTTGCACTGAACTGTCAGTTTGTCAGTAACAATTGTTCTTTACAATTGTTCATTAAATATTACTTAAAGGCAATTGTTAAGATAAGCTGAGATTGTTGTATTTGCAATATTATACTTAAGGCCATCTCAATACCTTTGAAGTAGATCCTTATTTTCAACTGGTTTGGTTCAGCAGCCGGTCTGCCATAGAATGTAATTGATACTATCAATGATGGTAGCATGTGCTTCTGTAGAAAACTACTGATAATTGACCTACTCTTCTTTCTTATCAACAAAAAAGCCAAAAGTAGATTTTGCTGAAGCCCAGACTTTTTTTTTCATGCTGTTGGAATGGGGAAAAAGATGAAATACGTATACATGTAGCATTTTGAAGTAGTACTGATTGTAACTGGAATATTGTGTCCTTGATGCACAATTATTAGGAATTACGAATCTAATGTTATTAAAAGAGGAGGCTTGGAAACTTAAAAATTATGATCTTTCACTTCCCATACTTAACAGTACATATGTAATCTTCAGTGTAATCTTCAATGTAATGAAGTTCAGAAATTGTCCTAAATGTGCATACAACTTTCATTCACAGATAATTCGAAAAGTAGATAAGCAAACAGCATTATTGGATGCAGATGATCCAGTATCGCAGCTCCATAAATGTGCATTTTACCTTAAAGACACTGAGAGAATGTATTTGTGCCTTTCCCAGGAGAGAATAATCCAATTTCAAGTGAGTTGTTTAAACCTTTTTTGATAGATGAAAAAGCATGGTTGCAGACTTTTCTCAAATATTTACAAATACGTATGAATGCCAGTTTTGCAGTTGGCTTTGAATGAGAATATTTCTTTTGAAAAATCAGCAAATAGAGTTCATTATAGTCTTTCATGATGCATTTAGCAGTGTTGAATTGTCTTGCTCTTGGTTAAGTGTAAGTAGTACAAGTAAAGCCACAGAAATTTGATTTGTACTGAAGACAAAGGAGTATATTCTTTAAGTAATTTTTCTCCAGCAGGTGGAGAAAATGACCCCTAGCAAGCTACATCAATGGGAATGAACCCAAAGCAATAGCTGCCTAAAAGAATAATAATAATAGCTTACAACTGTTCTGATATCTCATAATAACAAACTGTTTTAGTCTCATGTATGCTAGTGTGCTTTTAGCAGTCTTCTAGCATAGTAATTCCAGTCAGAATAACAAGACTGGTTATCAGATATAATCCCAACTGAGTATTGCAACATCTCTTTAGAAATCCAGGGCTGCTCAAATAGTAAAGGGTATTGAGGGAGAATGATGTACTCCAGGAAGACCAACAAACGGTAAAGACTCAGAAATTTCTTAGAACAGTTCTAGTTTCTAGAGTAAGAGAAGTAGAAGCAGGGAAGTGAGAAGCTAGCATTTTTAAGTATTTCCCTTAATTTAAGGGAGGGGGCAAGAAAGATTGATAAAGTCTCAGGTGACTTCTGTCCTAAACAGTGACAGTGGAAAGAATGAGAGAAGCTTTGTTCATGTTTTAGGAAGCACTCATGACCTAAAGGTTGGAGATGGACAAGGTCTGTTGTTTCTTCCACTGACAGATAGCAGAGATATCTGTCAGTGCTCATAAAGCAGAATGGGTCTTTTACCAGGAAGAAAAGAAGGCAATGAAACAGGAATTGCAGTGTCTCAGAATCAGCCTTGCTGCATGATCTTTTTCAAACTAGTTTGTGGGAAGGGCTGAGTGAACAGAGAACTCCTCCCACTCTGACAGCTGCTGGAAGTGTCTGTGGAACTGGAGGGACATACTGAGTAAACTGAAGAGTGTTATTACTTGTGGAGCCCAGTCTGAAAAGAGATCTGAACTTTCCACATGGGAAGGTAAAAGGACACAGCACTCTTCTGAATTTTTATTCTACTTGTTGAATAGTATCTGTTAACCTGCACATCAGACTGTTACCACTTTTTGGTAACTGGAATCATGACAAAATATAGTCTTTCTGCCAGTGTCAGAAAAGACATCCCATTTTATCTGTTTCTTTCCTTGGACCAGAAGACCAAGACTGGGGAAGAAAGCACGTGTGCTGTCTTTCACTGAATACTGACTGCAGAATCTAGGTTTTGAAGTAGGAGTCTAGCCAGTCTGTGGTCACTTTGTGGAAGAAAAAGCACTCACTTCAGGATGACAGTTCTTTCATGAGTGAATGAAAATATCCCTGTATAAAGAAGTAGAACACTTAAAGCAGAAAGAATATAAAAAGCCAGCAGTTCAGCATGAATCTACCAAAGAAGTCGAGATTCAGTTTACTGGAGTACTCTTTTCAAAGACACATACTCTGGAGGCTATAGAAGGGATTATAAATAATACCTTGCTTGATCAGCGCGTAGTCCATGTCTGTCTAACAGGAGCATTAGAAGATGCTGTTTATAGAAGCAGACCTGGTCATTTTATGAAGTCATAGACTCATAGAATGTCTTGAGTTGGAAGGGACTTTAAAGATCATCTAGTTTCAACTCCCCTGCTGTGGGCTCAGTTGCCACCCACAAAATCAGGTTGTTCAGTGCCCCATTCATCCTGGCCTTGGACACTTCCAGGGATGGGACATCTACGACTTCTCTGGGCAGCCTGTGCCACACCACCCTCTGAGTGAAGAATTTCCTCCTAACATCTAACCCTTGTCTCCCATCTTTTAGTTTAAAACCGTTCTCCTTGTCCTGTCACTATCAGAACGTGTAAAAAGTTGGCCTCCTTCTATATTATAAATCCCCATTTACAATATTGGAAGGTCACATTGAGGTCTTCCCTGAGCCTTTTCTTCTCCAGGCTGAACAAGCCCAGTTCCCTTAACCTTTCTTGATAGGAGAGGTGCTCAGCCTTTTGATCATCTTTGTGGCTCTCCTCTGGGCCTGCTCCAACAGCTCCATATCTTGAGTGGGCCACAGGCCTGGATGCAATATGCCAATCCACTGCACTTGTATTTTGATAGTATCCACATTTCTTGTATTAAGGGATGTCAAGGGCTACATCCCTGACTCTGTCTTCTAGTATCATTCTGTTGATGTAGTCCATCAGTTTTATTCCTTTTGACTTGTGTTTGCTAGTCCTTGGGGAATATTCTCTTTTATCTGTTAAAGAAAGTAAAGAAGAACCTGAGAGTAAACTGCTATGCTTGAAAGCAGCAAAGATGAATGTTTCCCTGGAACAGGATTAGTCTTTCAATGATTTCCGTGACAAGAGGAATAATGTATTCCTGAAATGATTTTTTAACATAGTAAGGCTGCCAGAATAAGTTCTGTGGCGCTTTCTTCCCACTTTGAGGCAGGTGATTAGCAGAACTGATGGAACTAATCAAGGATCTTGTACAGGCTCATTCACTTTTGATATCCAGGTTTTTGTTTGTTAGGAGATAAAGCATGTCTGTGCATTCATGTCAACATGAGAATGTCTTTGGTCAAAATAGCGTACAATGGTTTCTCTTTTGAAGTTGGGCTAGTAGTTTATAAGCTTCATATGCTTCTAATAAAGATATCAGTTGGGTCTTGACCTGGGAAAGGTCAGTAGTTACTATTCTCACTGTGTATCTGTCTTGCAAGCTATTTTCAGTGGTTTTTAACCTGATCATATCAGAGTAAAGAGTCTGTCTGAATTCAGCTTTGATCTTGACTTCATTTCAACTAGGCAAGTTGTGTTAGATTTGTGAAGTTTATCTAAAGTATTTTTGTGAGAGAAATAATATAACTGGATGGTTGTATATCAAGATGCCTCTAAAACTTTATGTAAGCAAGCAGAATTTAGCTATTAAAAGTTCTCTGGTTTGTTTTTTTGTCTGTGATTAACCTATGCACAGTTTCCTTATTGATTGCTAAATAATGGGAGTTGTTCAGAGAGGACTTTTGCTGCCATAAAGAAATAGTACACAAAGATGTAAAATACTAATGATATGTGATGTACAAAGAGATGGTGAAAGTTTCTAACCCATTTGCAGGGTTTTCATTTCAGCTTCTCCCATGTCTTTGCACAAACATTGGAATGTTAACTTGTGTTTTCATCTTTTTGTAGATAAAGAACAACTTTTAAATAAGTAAATCATGGTGCTTGGCTCGGTATAAGTCATAAAATGAAAAATATTCAGATATTTAGTGCATTTTGTTAGAGATGAAAGATGGAGAAACATGTTATGAAAATAATAGATGTTATTGACTGAGATGCTTTTTAGCTCTGTGACTGTCAAACAGTTCTACAGATCAGACTTAAAACATACTTTCTTTTTAAGGCCACTCCATGCCCAAAAGAACCAAATAAAGAAATGATTAATGATGGAGCTTCTTGGACAATCATTAGCACAGATAAAGCAGAATACACATTTTATGAGGGGATGGGACCGGTCCATGCTCCAGTGACACCTGTGCCTGTTGTAGAAAGTCTTCAAGTAAGTGGTGCATTTGTTTATTTTCATAAACTCTTTCACATGAGATTATTATCATCATACTGGATTAAATTTTATAGTACTTTCATGGGCTGCTGTAGGAAAAGATTCCTACCAGCTTTACGTAAGATAATTACATTGCAATAATTTTTCTCAGCTACATTTCAGAATGTGTGAGTGTATCCATCACATGAATACTATTAATATTGGTCACATGAATAATAATAATATTGTTCTGTACATTAAGAATTTTATTTTTTAAAATACTATGGTGATATCTTTAGGACTTCTCTTTTGGTTATTTAAAAAACTCTTTGACTCTTAAAACAGCCATTTATACATCAAACAGCACCAGGCTGAAACCATATTAAGAAAATGAGCTAACTGCTGTTGAAAAATTTAAAGCTCTCCTAGTGTTCTCTGGAAGTTTTTGTTCTTTGTTTTCAAGCCTTTTTTTGATTTAAGTGGCTTCTATCAGGACCTAGACATCCCTTCAAAATATCAAATTATTTGGTAGTATCTTTTTGATGAGTTTACTTTTTACAGTTCACTTGTGTAGGTCTGTATTTTTATTTCATCCAACTGATACCAGTAGCATTGTTTACAGTTCATATATGCAGTACAAAGAATTTTTTTAGGGTACTTTTGTTTTTAATTAATGTATTTTTTGTTGTGGGTTTTCTTCTTTTATACTCATCCCCTCATCCAGTTGAATGGTGGCGGGGATGTAGCAATGTTGGAACTTACAGGACAGAATTTCACTCCAAATTTACGTGTCTGGTTTGGGGATGTGGAAGCTGAAACCATGTACAGGTATGGTGTTTCCTACTACTTTTATGGTGGTTATATTTTACGGGATGTTTTGAATAGTGTATGCTCATTCTTTAAGCTTAATTTTTGTGTACTAAGTTGACTCTCCTGTTTTTCAGATGTGCAGAGAGCATGCTATGTGTTGTTCCAGATATTTCTGCATTTCGAGAGGGTTGGAGGTGGGTCCGTCAGCCAGTCCAGGTTCCAGTAACTTTGGTCCGTAATGATGG
>JANHGO010004153.1:0-25584 GCA_024606505.1 Aquila spilogaster | reverse complement strand
CTGCAGTTCAATTACCTTTTTTCACACACACGCTTTCTTACTGCCTCACTTACTAGCTGCTGAAGGACCTTACACTATGCATTTTAGTCAGGTTAGCCTTGAGTTCCAGTGGTGTATTTACAGTCATCTCATCACCAAGAAGCAGTTTGCACATAGTCCATCTTGAAGCCATTAGTCAGTTTGTTTGCCCTTTGCTCAACCACGTTAATGGAAAACTCAAACTAGGGCTGGTTTTAAGAAGAATTGAAGTGGTATTTGTACAGAAGAAGATGGACAGAAGCCTTAGAGATTACCCTTAGGAGGGGCAACATTGCATAGCAAAGGCAAGTCCCAAAGTAGCCTCAGAAGAGCAATTACTTTTTTTTTCTTTTTTTTTTAATACAGGTAGCAAGAGAAATTTAATGAAGCTGAAGAGCTTGGAAGGCAGTCTTGTTTCTTTTTGCACAACTACAAGAAATTTACTATAGGGAAGGGAACCACAGACTTGGTCTAAAAGCTGAGGTTTTAAGTTACTACAGGAGCTAGAGCACCATGTGGATTAAACTAGCACCATAAGAACTGGACACCTGAATGAGGAAGAGTCTCTTCTGAAGCAGCTAGTATCTATTCTGCCTACTATCAGCACACATTAGTAATGGTCAAGAGATCAGAAACTGGATCACAGTCCTTATTACTAGCAAATGCTATATTGATTTATGGCTCAGAGTCAGTTGTCCAAGCCTTAATTATGCCTTACTGTAGGTCATTCTTCTAGGCAGTTTGGCAGTCAAATAGCAGCACTTGTTTACCCCTTTGACATCAGGTTGACTGTGATCCAACTGATCACCTGTACGCCCTTCCTGAGGTTCTATTAGCTTATTAGTAGCAATGAATCTACTTTTGTCCTACTGCACTAGCTACTCAAAGTTAAACAATTTGCATATGCTTTAGTGATATTTTGTTTGGGGAAAAAGCAGTAGCAGCAGTGTAATAAACGTAGGAAAGAAAAAAAACTCATGCAGAATCCTTAGACTTAGTCCTCCAGACTTAAAGATGGAAAACAAGAATCAACTTTCACCTTTTCCTTTATTGCATCAACCTGCAAAGGAATTCAGAAGGTGCAGCTTAGAAAAATCAAATTCCATATTTAGCATATAAGAGGTAGAAACAAAAGTGTCAGGGAAGAAATAATTAAGGTACAGGAGAGTGAAAATAAAGATACACCAGAAGTATCTGCTTTAAAAAGGCAGCTCTGCTCGTTGCCAGATTGTACTGCATTGATTTCATTAGCTACAGCTAGAGTGACAACCTAACCTTTCAGGAGGTCACATTTTAATCTAAGAATCCTTCTCCAGGACAACCAGTCCCAAGAGAGGCCTAGTATTACCTTGGTACAACAGGCATATCTGATAAGCAACGTTATTGCTTACATGGCTCCCACCTCCCCCAAAGTACAGCACTTAAGGATAGCAGATCTCTAGGACTACAGAGTCCTGCCTCTGAGTAACAGCCAGGCAAGTCTACTAGACAAATAGGCACTGTGGACTTCACTGAGTCAAGCACTGAACTAAATTTTTACTTCTCATAGAAAGAGTTTTGAACGTTAAGGGATTTAGGCCATTTTGTCTAATAACATACACTAACAGCTTCAGCATGGCAAATTCTGCTAGTGACAGCTAGCATTTGGCTGTGACTAATTCAAGTCTGTCAGAACACTACCAAGCATTTTCACCATCCTAATGCAACTTCAAGCAAGGGTTGAGTCAAACAGATAGTTAGTGTCATTAAGCATCAGAGCCATGTTTTAAAGTTAAATGCACAGCAGACAAAGTTAACTCAAGTTCTAGCTATAAAGCTTTTTTAGTATACAGTCTAGAATTTAGTTAGCTTATTCCCTGCTGGGATTTCCAATCGACATGGCACGTAAATAGCCTGAATCCTGGAGCTACTTAAGACACTGCCCATGGTCAGGCAAATACTACTGATGCATGTTCTGCAACTGGTAGAAAGGGTGGAGTCTGCAAATGTTTCAGTCTCTTAGAGGGCGAAGTCTCTCCCCAGATGGACTGAAAAATAAGTGTGGACATGGACAGACAGACATTTGACAAAGCCCATATCAATGTTAGTAGCAAGCAGACAGTCTCAAGGCATACGCACCACAGTGACTAACAAGCTTCCAGTGGTGGAGAAGCACCTGCTCTTACCTTGGTCAAGTATTCCTTCATGACCTGAATGAAGTACGGCATGGCAAAGTCCATGATGTTGTGCCTCCACGCTGTTTCCAAGACAACGTCAGGCCTTAAAAGATCATAGCAGGTAAAGAGACAAGCACCAAAGCACTCTTTCTTGTTCTCCTGCAAGAACCACTGCAACAATTCTTCTGCCAACTCAGTATCTTTGGATTCTGAAGCATACTGCATTGCATCCTACAAAAGGAGAGAGACTGGTTAGGTTGATGTACCATGGTCTATTTACTGACATGGATGCCGTATTTAACTAAGTTGTAACATATTACTGACATTAGCAGAGAAGAGGCATTCTACAACTTGTTTCTAAGAATTCTGCAGCAAGATTTGCCAGATTAGCAAGAGGCACCACCTAGTGGCATCCAAAAAGATGCAGCTTCACTAAGAGATGCCAAATTTGAGAGTTTGAGAGTCAGTTAAAACACTCCAAATAAGTCAAGTATGATAAACCAGATCTGCACGTGTCTTACCTTGTACAGTCTGTCTTTCTTACAGAGTTCCACACTCTGCTTCCAGCGATTGTTTCCTTTGAACAGATATGCAGCAATTCTTCGGAACTCTATCAGCTCGTGTTTCTCCAAACGTTGAGCAAGAGAAATGTTGTCAAAGTTGTCATATGCATCTATAGAAGTCCTAAGGGCCTGAGTCAAGAACAACAAAGTTACATTTCACAAATACAACTGCATCCTCAAAGATGCAATTATTTTACATACATCTTAGTTCTGTATTTGTAATTCTAGGAAGATAAAGTATTCTAACGAGACCTGCAGAGAGAGCTACATTTTTTGGAGAAGCTAGTGTTTGGCACACATTGAGTTCAGAGTATTCCAGTTTATATTTTTCAGTAGTGATTGCTGAGGTTAAGAGACTGAATATCTACTGTACAGGCTACAAACAGTACAAAAGCTAGACATAACTGTTTGACCTTTCTTCAAATTCTTTCTTTAGCACCCATTGTTTTCTTAACATAAAAGCTAGATCTGTCACACTCAAAGTAGGAATCTGCCACTATCCTCAGCAGGAATAACCCAGAAAGCTCCCAAGATGCCACTGACAGTTCTTCACTCAATCGTTCCCTAGCCACTGCTAGCCCAGCTTGAAGCCGCAAAGAACACATACACTTAAGGAATGTAAGTTAACAGCAAGCAGGCCAAATCTACCGAAAACAAGAGAGAAACCTGTGTTTCTTGACATTTAAAGACAGACTTAGAACACAAGGTAACACTGATACAGAACCCAGCTTGAACAGAACTCGTCTGAAGTTCACAAGTAGATCCTTCTGTTTTGAATCACACATAACACAAATCCTTTCCTGTTTCAGATACTACTCCTTCAAGACAAGACATACCTGGTAGTCTTCCTCAATAATGAAGAGGTTGTTCAGGGACTCATTCACTGATTTGTTGTTGTGATTTTGAACAGAGCGCAAGTAGGGTTTAACCAGGGGTAACTGTTTAACCTTCAAGGAAGCAGACAGACAAACTTAAGCCACGGTAACTTTGTAGACATCCCTAAGCATCCTCCCTGGGACTCAGTGAAGTAGCAGAATGGTTTAAAATGCTACTATAGCTAAATGCTTTTCCAATTGCAACTTATTCTTTGATCTGGATAGCAGAAAATTTACCTTTGTGAAGAAGGTGACAGCACGAGTATGGTCAAGTCGAGGGGACAATACCATCAGCAGATCATTGAGCAACAGAGGTTTGAATTCCAAATAGAATTGAACTGCCTTGTAGTACAGCTCCACATTGGCCACCTAGAGATGAACAAGGACGTACATTCAGAGCAGAAACTTGATTGTAAAGGAATCCAAATGAAAAATGGACATAACCTTAAGACATTCCAGCACAAAGCCACAAATGCAAGACTGTCTCTAGAAGTCTTAGTTACTGTAGTTGACTCGTTTTGAAATTACATGGTAGTATCAAGAACTCTCAATTTTAAACAGACTACTAGTGAAGAATGGAAGTGCACATGAAGTTCAAAAGTTTACCTCCTTTCGCTAGGAAAGTAATACCTTAGTTATGATATCTTTGAATTGTCCTTCTTTCCAAGCATCTGTTGGGTGATTCATCATTGTGATTATGGCATTATCATATTCTTCATACTTATCATACAAGAACACCAATTCAGCCCAGAGATGGGCTTGTTCTGCAGCTCTCAGAACCTAAGCAAAGAGCATTTTAGAAATTCCAATCAATATATACATACATTGCTATCAGCATCCAACAGTACTTAAGTGTTGATATTGCAAAAGCTAGGGTACGCACAATCCTGACAGATGTGTTTTAAGTTTCAGGTTTAACAAGTCTGAGGCATCTCACCTTGGGGATGTTGACTCTGGACCAGAACAGTTCCAAGTGCTCCCTCATCTTCTGTGGTTTGAACTTGGAGTAAAGAATTGCTAACTCTGTAAACATCCCCATGTGTGCTCGCTCAAGTCCAAGTGCTGCTTCCAACATAGTTATCAGCTCTTCAAAGTAGCCACGATCCTAAAAAACACAGTTAGAGATGCTTCCCATTAGGAGCCAATCAGACTGATTGCCAGCTTCAGACTGTTCTCTACTGGTAACTCAGTCGTTGACTGTACAATAGCAGTCAGCTTAATTACCTGGTAATAATTGATTAGCTCTTCCAACTCGTCTGCATGCACTACAATATGAAGTCCACACATTTGGGCCAGGCGGAATTCTTTTCCATCAACACAAGCAAAGCAGACCTGGAATGGACAATTGCGTTATAGCTTGTAAAAAGCCTCTGAAGAGGCTAGAGCTTTGGAGCTCTTTAACTTATTCAAGCATCAAGTTTACCTCTTTCCATGTGCGAGTACTGTTTGCTTTCCGAGCACCATCCACAGCCGCCTGGTATTCACCTAGGTGAACTAAAGTTGAAGCTAAACGGCCAAAGTTGGACACATTGTTATACAACAGCTTAGCTGCTTCATACATCTTTTCATCATAACAGCGATCACCAACCTGTAGGAGAGCATAACCAAGTTATAAGAGCTTTTCAGTCACACTTAAATAAAATATGCAGTATTCAAGCCATTATCAAAATGAAAATGCCTTTAAGGTTCAAGACCTACATAACCAGAATGATAGAAGATCCAACACCACTTTATCAACAATACCTACTGCTGATACAGCGCAACTGAAAATCAATCTCACTCACTTGCTGGATATGTGCATTGTTGGGTCCATTGATAAATTCTTCTAGCTCTGCCAGACGGTTTGTTTTAGCAAGAGCAAAGATTAATTCTGTTTCCACATACGATTCCCGGGCCTTCTTGCGTGCCATCTGGAGATACTTCACTAGTTCTTCCCAGTTTCCTATCAAACAGAGTTCAGAAAGTTTACTTCTCACCACTGAGATCACTGGTGCTTTAGTTATACTCTCACCTCAACCTAGTTTTTCATAAATATTTCAGTAGACGTTCCCCAACAATTAAGGCTAGCCTTTATACTCCTTGTGCTACATTAGATAAGGTCACTTCATGACAGGCCCAACTGAGTCAATTCTGGTATTAACTGCATGCAAAGATCTCCTTAGAAGCAACTGCTCTGACAGAAGCCTCCAGCTAGGTAAAGAAGGTAGCCATAAGACAACTGGTTATCTGCCAATTCAGTACAGTATCTTCTCCCACTCTTCTTTGGGGCAGTCTTTGAAGGATCAGATTCTTCTGCTTATATCAAGAAATAGGTTTGGCAGAACTGTAGTTTGAGCAATGGATCATGCAAAAAAAAACTAAGCAAGTTCAATAGCAAAGTTTTAAATATAACAATCATACCACTGGCATTGGCAGCTTGAACAACTTCCATGTACGAGGAAGGATCATCTGCTTTAATGTATGAATCAATTGCTTCCTTGACCATCCCTTTCTGAAGCTGTGCTTTAGCCAGCTGACTCCACACAGCAGGCTCATTGCAGCGTTCAGCAAATTCATATGCACGATCCAGGTTTCCAATGTGCTCTATTAACACCTACAGAGAGGGTTACCACGATCAGTCACTATCTATAAAGTTTTACAATACCCTAAAACTGTGTTTCGTATTATAGCTCTTCAGTGAATCCACAGTTGCTCTTAAAAAACAGACAACACTACACAGTGCACACAGTACTAACAATTTTATGCTTAAGGAGTCTGCCCTACTAGAGGATTGAATACACACTGAATATTGGTTCTACTTCACAGGACAAGACACCAAGCAGCTTTTGGTGCTAACTGGTGTTAACTACCAAAGTCACAAGTTAACAACAAAGTCCTCGTGTGAGGATGCACACGTCACAGTTATTAGGGACAGATTTTAAGATACCTGCACAGCCGATGTGTTTACATCAAACTTCCTGAAGATGGCGAATGCCTCCTCAAAGAGCTCATTACTGATAGCTATATTGGCTATGTCTGGAGCATCATAGTTATCCAGGCGATTGATGTATTCCATGACACGGGTGCGATCAGCCTTAATAGCTGTAAGAATTAGCAGGTTCTGCAGATTCCTAAACAGAGACAAAAATACCACTATAAATCAAGTAACGAACAAAAGATTCACGCTCCCTTCTGGAGAAGCCCCTAGTTTGTTTGCTGTTCCACATTACAGCAGTTCAACACTTGCTTCAGGTATAAATCCAAGTTTCTTGTGATCCAGATTTGACATTACACACCTGTGCTCACTGAATACAGAGTTATCGAGAACTATTTTCTCCAGCAGTTCAATCAGCTCATTGGGAAGATCTGCAGTCATGAAGGCCTTCACAGTAACAGACACCTCCTCAGGATCCTGGGTCTCTGACAATGCAGTCTGTACAACCTGTGGGCAGAGCCGTCGACAAGTCAGGTGAGTCAGGTGCAAGCAAGTCAGGTTAGGACAGTAAAGGCTTTTAACATTTTATCTGTTATACCTGGTCGATAAGTGGTCTTCTATAAGGGTTGCTTTCCAGCAGCACACTGGCCCACAGTTCAGGGTCTTTACGGCGAACTAAGTAGCGGGAAAGGCTTTTGAAGAGAGAGTTCTCATTGCACACCTAGTGAAAGGCAAAGGCTTTTCAGAATGAAGTCACAATTGCTTGAGCCTACCAGTGGACAAACAAATTGTACTGCAACATCAAATAAGCTCCCCTGAGAAGCAGGCTAGAAATCTCAGGCTTTGATACTACCATTACCCCCCATTCTAGAATTTCCATGGGAAAGCCCCACTTCTCATTCACGTGCAGAGTGCCAATCAAACAGCTACCTATTCTGTTGCAAGTGAGCAATTTCTAGCTTAGTACTTTTTAGGAAGTAAATGCTGCGGTCAGCCATAAGCCTGCAGTACCTATCCCAGTGATATTCATGCTAGCACTTAACCCACAAGTCTGCTGTTTGGGCATACGTACATTGATCAGTTCCAAATCACACTGTCCACGTTCATAAGCCACACAGGCCAGGTGCGGGTCCCTCTTCTCACAGTACTTGCCAACAACACGGCTATCATAGTAAGGATTCTCACGCAAAAATCTTTCTGGGTTGTTGTTGCTATCAATGTATATTTTGGCCAATGCATTGTGTGTTGCAGGCTCCTCACAACCCTCATGAATTCTTGCCTCCAGCCAGGGCAGAAGTAGTTTCAGCCTAAAAGGAAGGTGGGTTTTTCTCATTAAAGGTTGAGTAAGTAACACCACTTGTATAGTTTCTTCACTGTGAAAGTCAGCTTTAGTGTATGAAGGAGTCAGTAATAGAGTTTCAGTACTCCATTTTGGCTTACATTCTGTTTCACTACTGAAGGCTACTTAATGGAGGTCCTCACAGCGGCCAAGAATTAAAGCAGATTGCTGCTGCTTTCTCACCCAAAGGCCGCTACTGGTTGTCATTACCAGATTTAGTTACTTAATGAGGACATGAATGGATGAATGAACATTACAGCCATTACCAATCTAGCAGTATTAAGAGACTTGCAGAAATTTAATACCTGTTTCTTTTCTCAACTTCTGCAACAAGTTCATCAGTTGAAAACTGGCCTCTCACTACAAGGATAAGGTTCTTTATCACATCTTCAGAGCAATCCACATCAAGCAGTCCCCCAATAACAACAGGCAGGCGGCTTGGATTCACCTAAACAGGACCATTTTAAGTCAGCATGTTGTCATGCAGCACAGGTAGTCAGTACTTATCCCCAGAAGAACACATACAGGGTGCTTGCTCAGAGTAACCTCACCCTCTTGCCCTTTTTCCCCACCTCCTGAGGTTCTGAGCACAGAAAAAAAAAAAAAAAATCAGTTCTCCAGTCATAAGTCAGTGGTTCACTAGTGCTCACTCCCCATAGGAAGAGCTGCTGAGCGAGCCAATCTGTCCCTGCAGAAAACTGTACAAGAGAATTGCCTGCCCTCCCTACCCCGAAGCTGGAAGTTAAAACTATCTTAAGAAACCTATAGTTATTCTACCAAGTCTTCCTCCTTTATGAGGCATATTACCAGGGTTACCGCTCAGTTTGACTGAAGAATAATTAAAAGATGTGATTCCCACAAGGGTTAACTTGTCAAAGGCCACTAATACATACTTAGATGTCACTCATGCATGAGGCTTTTTGCCAAATAATTGCAAACATTATGCTTATAGTTGCATATAATACTAGAAAGATTGATCTGCTTGACTCACTAAAGCCAAGTGACCAGCTGGAGCTTACCTTCTGTACATAAATCTCAATATATTTTTGGAGATTATTTCTATATAAGTACAGCACCAAGTCATGGACAAAGTCGAAGCGATCACACACAATGATGAGCGGTAGCTGGTCAGTGAGTTTAGCTTCCTACAAGGAGATGAACTTCCATTATTTGGTTTGTTCTCAGACTTAAGCAGACATATAATCAAACTGTTAAAGCAGCTGAACTTGAAAAGCTCAACATTCAATGGTTAATCAAATAACAACAGTGTACTATTCAACTTATCGTTTGCAATATGCAGCAAATAGGAGTACTCACACCCATATCAGGGCCTACAGCAAGAAGCTTTCTGGAGTTTAACCGTGCTTCTTTGCATGGCAAGATCTATGAAGTTTTACAACACAGTACAGCTATTGTAAGTCTAAGCTATAGGTAGCATTTTTAGTTGCCACTGGTGTTTGGTGTGCAGGATTAGCACTCTGGGATTTCAAAAGGAATTTAACTATGACTTGAGTTATAGATCACAACAGAAAGCTTATGAACAGAACTGACTTCAAGTGTCACGTGTCCTGTGATACCTTACAGCAATGGATTTAGAGAACAGTAAGAATCAAGCTAGAACTAAAATTGTTAACCAGATTAAGTTAGCTAAAACCATTCCAAGCCTCAGATTACGACAGTTACAGCACAAAAGCTTGCCTATGTGCTGGACACTAGTCCAGACACTTCAGATCACTTATTTGAACATGCACATCCCAGAATATAATCCTACATATACAAGTTATGGTTAAGGAGTTTACACAGGGAAGCCTGTACTGGGAGATTTACCTGGTACATGTCCTGCACATTCCAGACACGGAACAGCACAAAAAACAATAGCTTTCATCAGGAATTTGACAGCTTGATAACTTAACTTAGGTGGCTTGATCAATTTACATACCTTACACCTCAGTGAAACCAGTTTTTTTTTTTAAATAGAATTCTCATTTCAAATGAGTTTTGCCATCTTCAGATACGATCAGCAAAATCTAAGACTATACTATGTAACTGACAAACACAAAGGCAGGAGATGTTCCCAGATAAAGTTTTCCCCTCCCACACTGTTTCCACTACTTCTAACAAAGTTACACTCATCAATAAGCTCAGTACTGATAACAGGCTACAGAATCTGAACTTAGAGTGTACTATCTTTTTCCACTCCTCAGAACTACGTTAGAGATGCTCTGAATCCCAGCAGGAATGGTCAGTTAGCATGTGTTTACATGGACCGGCACATCCTAGCAGAGCTAAACCACAGTTCACTTGGCTGAAGTTTCCAAATGAAAAGACTTATTTTCACAAAGCTGTCTCATTTTGTTGGCAACACAGACCACGTTTTATCAGAAACCCAAACAAGTCAAGGCAATCCACCACTATCCAAATGTTACCTTGAGGAAGTTTTTAACACGTTCTGGATCATAGCAGTTGCTTTCTCTGCAGATTCTTTCTACTTCTTTAATTTGCCCTGTCTTGCATGCAGCTTGAATATACTTGAAGTGCACATCTGGATCCTGGCTGAAGTTTACAATGGAGCCCAGGAAATAAAACAAACCTTGAAGGAAACAGTCAACGTGTTATTTTGCTAGTACTCGATTGGAGAAATATCAGCTTCTGAGAAAGTCTGCCTAGTTTTGATTACAAGAAAACTTGAAATTGGATTCCTGCAGAAGTTTACAAAGGCTACACAAATTTATGATGAGCATTTTGGACAAAGGAAGAACAGCAGCAGTTTCTTCAATTGCAATACTTGATTTTTTAGGTTGTCTACAACTCAAAGCTTTCTGGTAGCATTCCAAAAAACTGAAATATTCCAGACAACCAAGATACATAATACTGAGTGTTGGTGCCAACTTAAAAGAGGAGCTTTAAGGTTTAGGTCAGGTTTCAAGATAGCTTTGAGGAAGAGGTACTTAAGCTAAATATGGCTCTCAACAGGTAAGACAGTCCTTCATATACACTTGTACAAAGGTGAGCACTAATTCCTTTTGCTAGAGACAGGAGCATGAACTTACCTTCAAAGCTCTTGAAGGACTCAAAGAGTTCAATAAGTGACTGTGTTGACAGCTGTTCGTGGTATTTTGAAGCGACCTGGACACAGATCTGCAGGTTCTGACGAATGTTAGCAGATAACATAGCACGCAGACACTCCAGCGAATCTTCTACTGACAAGGAGCCAAAGTAGTTCACTAGCCACTGCAGAAACACATCAGCCATTTCAGACTCAAGTAAAACACTGTACAAGCTGAAATCAGTGTTGAAAGAAATTATCAATTGCCTGGCTTTTGCTAGATTCAGGCTATTTGATTTCATACCTCAGGATTGAGAAGATGAGTGTGAACTACTGCACGCTTGATGTCATACAAGTCTGTGAAGTGTTCAAGTGCTCTCTGCAGCAAGCCAGCTTTCTCACACAGCTGAGCTATGTGAGCCCGATCATAATGAGTAAACATTTGGTTTCCCAGGATAGCATCTGCAACCTAGAAGTAATAATGATTGGTTTCAACAGCACAGCCACAATTCATTGCTTAGCTCCACATAAACAGCAACACACACAGAAATTCTATCAAGGAATTATCTGAAATGAAGAGAAACTATCTTAGGGGTTTGAAGTACTTATTAAAAAAAAAAGAATTATAACTTCACAGTTAAAGCAGAGATACTTTCATAATTTCAACTTGTTTATCAGTGGCATTTGATACAGATTACAAACTAGTGGCTAGTCCAGCTATAGACAAGCCTGAACCAGTATAACTCTCAAAGCATACCTGGGGTGCATGCATGAGGTTCATCTCAAGTAAACGTGTTTGCAGGGGACCTTCCGAGGGGCGATTATTCTTCAGTGCATCCAGTAAGAAGGCCGTACATTGCTGAATTAAGTTATATTCCATAAAAACATCCACAATCTGCAAAAAAAAAAAAATTAGGCTTTTGATTTGGACCTGGAAGCACGCTTAGACAAAGTAACATCAATTGCAGCTTGTACTGTACTAAGCTGCCACTCACATTCTTAAAACTAATCAGGAAACAGCACTGCCCCAGTGAAGTAAGCCCAAACATACAGTTCAAAATCTTTCCCTAATGGTATGTAATACGGGATTTAAGGACTCGGAGTTAACATTTCATAGCAGTAGAATTATTTACTTGTGTTATGTCCGCAAGAGGCTCTTCATCTTGAACAAGCATTTGAGCAAACTGCTGTCCTTGATCAGGGCTGATTCTCATTACATTCCTCAGCAAGAAAATCCAGTCTGGAGTATACCCAACCTGAAGAGATAGTGAAAAGTAGTAATTCAGCAGGAGAACAAGCCTTGTTACATACAGAGCTCAGTAAAAGCTACTGTCAGCAGCTTACACAACCCAGTCACAATTTCCTCATTTGGAGGAGACTACATAGGGAAGTACAAGAGGATACACATACGAAGTCTACGAGTAATTAATAACAACACAACCTTAGATCTAAGTAGGTACTACATACAATCTCAGATAGCAATTATTCTTAAACAGAGAATGGGTATAGCAATCAAGTTTCCTCTCACCTTCTTAGCATACAAAACAATCTTCTGGACTTGTCCTGTTTCAGCAAAACACTGGATGACTTTGTTTGGAACATTGGCTCTCAGATAGACACTAAGTGCTAGCGTAGGGTCTACAGATTTCACAAGGTCTCCCAGCTCCTCCGAGCACTCCAGCTGTTAAAAATAAATACAGTATGTCAACCCTGACAGCGTTGTGCTGAAGTGTATTACTTCATTCTTCCTTACTTTTCTTCTTGTTTATTAAACAACAACAAAAAACATGAAGGATCAGATCAATAGCATCATCTTGGAAGAAAACTGATAGATGTTCACTCTATCTCAATTGTTTGATCACTCTAGTGCATTGAGGAGCTACCCAGTTTACCCAGTTGAGTTTTCCCCTCAAAAAAAAAGCACTTTCAGGCAGTTTTCAGTCCCTTTAAGTCCCTAGAATCACCCATCCCAAATATACCTTATCTTCCTTTAACCATTTTTCCAGAAGTTGCTTGCGTCCCTGCTGAAGCACTGGTCTGCAAAGTTCCAGAGACTCATACTTATTCAGTTGCCCTTGGTCAAGCAGAATACCGAAATACTGGAGTAAAGGGGAAGTCTGTCCTGGTTGTGCTGGAACACTCTGGAAACGGCGTATGGTGTCTGGAGTACGCAGAATTCCCTGCCAGAAATAGAGATGCATTTCAGTTTTCTGTTCTGCTATTGTGGCTTGGCAAGGGTTCCTCCAGAAAGCTGAAGTTAGAAATGCTTACTATGGCAACATTATGTTTCTCCAACCCAGAAAAATTGTCAGCAGCAGTATGGTTGAACACTGCATTGGAGGTGTTTTGACAGAAGACGTGCAATAATAGCCTATTAAATATGTATTGCTACTGATACTAGTCTAAGTTCAGAGGACAGTCCTACAGAATTAAGACATTCTTGTCCTTGAAATGTCTCCTCTCATCTGAATTTAGCATGCTAAATACTCTTTGCTCTTAGTCACTCTTTTTTACCCTGTTTCTAAGTACAGCCCCTGCTGGAAGCTGTCCTTTCACAGACACTTTCCCTGTCACTGGGGGGATTAAAGTAAGTACTAGAATCATTAAGTCACAGAGCCATTACTTCAGTTATTCCTCTCTCCCTCTGTGGGTTCTATCCCAGCTTTAGAACCTTCTAGCATACGAGTACTATCAGAACACTGTGTACAGGTTCTTCATAGGTATGTTAAGAAGCACTACATTAGAACAGGTGTCTAGTCTTGCTGCTAATGAAATCCAGTGAACTTTCCTGAAGCACAAAGGTTAAGCTAGTAGAGACCAGTACTAGTCTGAATGCTCATCCATTACCTTTGGGGCATTAGCTGCCACTTTTGCTGCCTCCGAATAGTTCCCTTGTGCAAACAATGCATTGAATTTTCTGGCAAAAAGTTCCTCAGCTCCAGCCAGGTTGTTGCGGACAGCCATTCGTAAAGCTAGGTCAGGATTCTGCAGCACATTTGTGATGTAGGGAATAATATTCTCTTCTTCTACACACACTGATAACACCTGAATAAAGTATCAAGGAAAGTTCCCAGTTAGTTCAAATACAAGAAGAAAGCCAACTGCTAAGTTCATCTTGAAAAGAACAGCTATAGCATACCCTGGAAGCTTTTCCATCCCCTGATAACTGCAAAGCTTTGCCATTGTATTTGAGAAACATACCTCTAGCTGGAAAGAACCTCTGCTATCCAATTACTGCATCAAGGCAGACAAGTCTGTTTGAACTGTTTATAAAAGTCAGAAATAACAGGGTTCTAAGTATCGCATTTCTGTAACGCGTACTCAGTATCTTAAGTAACCAATTCTAGAGGATGAACTAGGAACAAATCTGCTCAGTATTACTAATACAAGCAACAACACGTGAGACAGTTCAGTCCTGAGGCATAGTTGTATAATGTTAGCAGACTGGTTCAACCAAGTTAGATGTGTATGGAGACATGGTAGCACGTTTTCCTTGAGGCTCACAACATAGTCAGAGATGTAATGTCCTGAACGGGGAATTTCAAGTTAGTGTATTAAGACTGTATTAAGATGTGCTCCATAACAAGGCATCATCTACCTACGTGGAAGTATATTCTAGTTCTATACTCACAGCAGGACAGTGCTTAGATTCACTGACTGCCATTAAAATATATATATATATTTATAATTATGCAACGAGAACCAGAGTTGTAGAAGAAACCAGAAGACAGACAAGCTGCACTCATGTTCAGATAACTGTTATTACTACACTCCTCGCTCTGTTTTCTGTCTCATTAATTTGTTAAGACCTTTAGGTACCAATATGAACACTGTATCCTTATCATTAACGTTCAGTGGGATTGGCTAAGCAAGTGGTTTCCATGTAAAGCTTCCTTACTTGTCCCTTCCTGTTTACTCCTATAATTCCAGCAGTTGCTTCATGCTGTGCAGTAACAAATATGGTCTCGCCACTGATTCTGTTCATGTAGATACAGGTGCCAGTTTCCAGGTCATACAAGTGGATATAGCCATATTTTGTTATCAGAAACACCACATCATGCTTGTCACTGATCTGCAAGACAGAAATAGATTAAATCAATTTTGGTATTGGATAAAATGGTTAAATGCTTTTCAGAATCATGTAATTGCATCACTTTAAAAGAACTAAAAGTGCTGCTACATCTTTACTAAATACTTGAGTACTCTCACAGTAGACTAAGGTTTTAAAAGCTAGGAAGTCAGTTCAATATACATGGATATTTGCTCCATAAACAAGAACTAGCCATCTTTGCACACCGCTTAAATCCCCATCTTGATTTTAGCACTACTGAAGCAGGAGTAGAAATCACACTAGTCAAGTTTAGTGCCAAGCTTCAGGTTTCTATTGATCACCTGGCTCCCAGTGCCCTGCTACTCAGTCACACCCACCAAGAGAACCTGCAGATTGGTTCCTGTGTGCAGTGCTCATACCTGCATCGCAACAGGAAAGTCATTCTGTGCTTCAGGAGGAAAGAAGACATCCACTGCTTTCTTTGGGAATGGCTGATTCCCAGTTGGTGGTGTGCCAACCTCGATGATATGCAACTGTGTAATACATAAGATTAGTTTGTTACTTACTGTGTAATACATGTAACAATAGATTCAACAATAGATATGGCAATTCTTTTGCTGCCAAACCCAAGTCCAAAGCTTATGCTAGCAGAAGAGCTAAACCAGTCTTCCTGAATATTTGCACAGGTGTAAGGTGTAGCATACTGTACTCATGCTCCATATATGACAGAAGCTTAAGGATTCTGTTATATCATTTTTTATGCACTCTTTCAACTTGGCTCACATTCTACAAAGACAGCTCAGAAAACACACTTCTTTGAATCTAGCTTTAGTTCTACTTTGTTTCAACTTTCACTTACAGTAGTTCATATAATTCTGGCGTCGACATCAGATTGCTAGCCAGCCTGGCAACATCACCGTTTAGTTTTTTTCATCCAATAATTTAGAATTTAAGTCTGACACTGGGGATCAGCAAAGAAATTATGACAGCTTTTCACTTCAGCTTTGCCTGTGAAGCGGGGAGTCACATCCTTCAAGCTGCTAACTAGTTTGCAGTCACAGCATGCCACCTCACTTCATGAGTGGCAACAGACTTCCACATCAGGTAGTCCTGTTGCGAAGCTGTACATGCTCCAGTTTTCGTACACACTACAGAAGCAGCATCCAGCCTGACCGACGGTCCTTCACTTTTTTCATTATGGCAACCTGGTCTATTAAACCACTTTGTTTCCTGAAAGCAGGTAATCAGGATGAGTCACTGAAGATTACAGCAAGTTTAGAACCAAGTCTTACCTTACCCCCAGCTTGCCCTCTTACTGCAAAACAGAAGAGAGTGGATTCTTCAGCATTTCCTTCCATCTTGAACTGCGCAAAGCTAGCTGCATGCCCCTCAATCGGCTGCGATACCTTTCTGTCTACAGAATAGAGTTGCATTGCTCCCACAACACGGTTTTGCTAGATGAGACAGAACAATGGACAGATGTAGCAAGCACACGGCCAATTTCAAGTTAATGTTACCAAATACATCGTCATACTAAGCTGAAGTACTATGCCATGCTTTCTCTTATAAGGTTAATGATCTTACGCGATACCTTTCCATGTGTGCTTATACCATTACTGTTAAGGTTGTCAGTTATGCCTACGATTTTAAGATGGAGACAAGCAGTTACATTCCAGACAATATTTTAGTAAAACAAAACTGAAACACCCTCACACTCCAGTTCTGCTCTGAGAGAAAAGAGAAATGAGCCAAGCTCCAGTCTTCCACGATACGCTTTCTTAGTGGTACAATACCTGTGCAGATATGCCAGTTAGCAGTAGCCATTTCTGCTTCGCATCAGTACGGTAGTTGATGATCTGGCAGCCAGCAAGACTAGAGTGGCGATCAAACATTTTCACGGGCTGGGACTCCCCCTCCATACTCCAATGGTAGACCGCATTATCCGTTACAAGGGCAACAGTATTCAGAGAAATCCACTTCCAGAAGGTGACGTCATCTGTCATTGTATGAGCCTTCATTTTGCTCTTCATTTCAATGTTAAATATTTGAAGCGTTTTCCCAGCTGGAAAACATAATGTTGTTAGCCAGGTTGTTGCAGTTTCCACCTGTCACTTCAAGCACTGGTTAAAAGTAGAAGAGCTGCATTGTGATGTTAATCTATCATGATTTTTTTAGATGATGCTATCGTATATTGGCAGCATCATTTAGTCATTAGTTATTACTTTTAACCAGACTGCATTCCTAATTTTACTACCACGTATCTGTATGCTTTTTGGTCTGAATTTGCCATTCACTGCTCAATCAAACAGATGTGGAAAAGAGCTTGGCAGAAGACAAAAGCTTCAGCTACACAAGCTGTATGATACTTATGTACATTGAAACCAGGCTATGGTAATGCTGAGTCTCTCGGAAGTTATGAGGAGAGCAATGCCAGTGTCATTCAAAATGAAATCCACATCTGTTTCAAGAATAACAGAGCATAACATGGAAAGGTCGAGCTGCTAGACAGCTGTCATAATTCAGACTCATTAACCAAAACCCTTAAGTCACACTATTGGGATACACAGAACTACTGCTGCAAACCAGACTAACACAAACTGTGCGAGGAAAGGAATCTAGCAACCAACACAAGCTCTAAAAGGTAAAAGGACAAGTTACTTTAATTACACAGAATGGTGAATGAAAAACCTCACAATGTTAGGCTTTCAGCTGTTTAACACGCCTGTTCAGCCATGTCCGCACTAAACCTGAGCTATCTGATTCTGCTTTCTGTTTTCATAAGACAAGACAGTAACTAGTACAGTCAATTGAGATAACTCACCATCTGCACACACAAGAAAGCATTAAAGTTGTGACAAAACAGTAGCACAGTATTAAAGTCAAACTTACATAACATTGAGCACATTTAAACATTTCCATTAGCAATACATTCATTCTGAGAGCAACAGAACATTCAAAGCCTCTTGGGAGGAAGAGAACGACACTTGTGGAGACTTCAGAGGCATGTTTGTTCTCTGCATTGCCAGAGATACCACATTAGGTGACCTTGTGCTTTCTGGACTAAACAAGTCTTCCATGGGTAGTTTTAATTCTCTTATCTCTGACTGATACAACAAATATGCACTAATCAGTGCACCAGTCTCTTCCAGCAAGGCCAGACTATGGCCTTCGGGAATATTTCCCTTCCTCCCTGGTCTCTGTTTCCCACTCTGTAAAGAGAAGTTCAGTTAACAGACCCTACATGCTCAGGAGATCAGGTCTCACTTCTCTCCAAGATCATTCCAGAAGTATCCTAAAGCCTGAACTTCCCTTCCAGCTCTCCCTGCGCTGAAGCTGTAAGCATTCTGACTGCAAAGCAGAATGGTTCATCCTGATGATCAACAAAATAGTAGCAAGCTTTAACTAAAAATTATTACCCAGCTACTTTCAGAATAACTGAAAAAGCACTGAACCCAAGCTCCCATTAAGCTGTGGAAAATTGGAAAGGCATCCTCCCACATAAGCTGCCTGAGAGAATTAAGTCAGTCATAAACTAGCACTACAGAGAGCTCTGCAGCTATCTCAAACATTTCTTTACCAGGACTCGCATACCTTTTAACGCAATGACTTTACTGGCAGGGTTCATGATAGCACTGTCAGCGGAAATCGGTCTTCGAATTGGGTTGCTGGGGTCATTCATATCAATGATCACCACTTGAGCCTGTTCTCCTACTTTCTCTCTTATGCAGATGAATTTGTCCGACTCCATCGTCAGAGTGCTGAACCCAATGTTTGCTGGGTTGATGCCCAGATTTTGGAGCTGGAAAACAAAAAGGTTTAGCATTAAGTTACTATCTCAGCATAATCACCAAAAGCTTTTGTGAAGTCCACAGGAGATACAGGAGATAGGAGGCCTTCCTGTACCTTTTTGTAACAACACAACTGAAAGCGCACATCCCATAAATGGCACTACACAAGAATTCTTGCCCACCCTCAGTTACACCCAGTTGCCATCCTAAAGAAACTCTGCAGCGTTCAAGCACTTGGTACCTTGCCTACGAGGCCTGGTACAACCCGCTTCAAGTGCTCAGACTTTGAACCCCTCAAATGGTTTAAGGGACATGGAACTTGGCAGCTCCCAGTGCAGTGCTTGGGTCACAGCTTCAGCACTCACTGCCACCAGCTTTGCTTCCAGAGCCCTATCTCACTCCATTTGAGCTTGGCATCTATCGCTATTCCGAGCTTAATGCCACATGTGAGGTGCCTGAGCTTTATCTTTATCCTTGTGGAGTTAAAAAAAGCTACTTGTCTAGCATTTAGCCTAGTCCTGTCTAGCAGCAGGGCTGTATATCACCAAGAAAGCAGATCTAACCAGCGGGATGGACATTACTGCAATCAGAAATGGCTCATCACAGCCTTACTTAATACTCAAGATATCCACAAGCCATCTCCTTTTCTGCTGAGCCAGTCTGCTTCTGTAAACCTTTAAATGCGTACCATGAAATGACAATTCTAGCACAGCTTGCAACAAATTGCAGTTTACTTGGTGCCTCTTCACTGTGCTTTTGGACTCATGTATCAACATGGCAGTACTGAAACGTTTACTCCATTTTTAACAGGGGAAATGCAAACTGGTTACTCCACGCTGCACACAGACGTCCAGCTTGCAGCACACACCTTAAGATCAGTTTTCTACCACCAGAGCAATCACCCCTCCTAACACTTCTTGCTCCCAAGGAGGCTGTGAGAACTTCTGCCCTTTCACATCCCCCAAGAAGAGATGGTTCCTTCACAGCCATTGCAGTGGCATTGTTCTAATTCGAAGAAACACGCGGAGTCCTTATCAGCCATGCTCTGCACAGGCTTGGAGGTGACCACACCCCAGCCGGGCTGCCTCTGCCTACTTGCAGCTCTGGATAAAGAGAGTGTTTTACTCTACTTCCCTCTGCCCTGCTTCAGACAGCACATGAGAGGAACAGGTAGCAGCTGAGTTGTACTGCACTGGGTTAGCAGAGCAAGCTTCACTACAGGCATTGCCAGGGGATGGAGATGCCAGATCTCAGTGCAGCTTGCACTGAGGCTCAGAGCAAGTCAGCTGCAGCTCCTTGGGTGTGCTGAAGGAGAATATGTCTGGAAAATGATTCAGCCTTTGTATTTGGTTCTATGGTCACCCTGCATTAAGTCCCTTGTCTCAAAGGGCACTATTTCATTATGGTTCTCTGGCTAGATGGTAAGATTAGAAGCAAAACTGATTTGAGCAAGCTGGTTCACATCTCCATTTCACAACGTTATTGGCAGGATCCTCCAGGCCCAAGAGTGGCACCTGAATACATGACCTGCCTGAATCCTTGCAGGTAGAGACGGTCCGGAGACCTAACTAATAGTCTCTTTTGGAAGAGATCCACAAGGATGTGGTGCTTCCTCCTTCTAGGGCTGAAAGCTGAACAAGTGCTGCTTCATTCAGCAAGAGCTCCATTTCCTTGTTCGAGGAGAGCAGTTTGAGAGCACCAGGCACTCCGCCTGGCAGTGACTCACAGCACCACACTCAGATGGGCATGGTTAACAGAATAAACCAAAGCAGCAAGTCCGAGCAGATGGCAGAAATCTTAACCACTGGATCAAAGTTGTGTAGATACTGCAGGACAAATGGATCTGAACTGTGACGAAGCTGCCATCTGCTAGGTGTCACACCTGAGGTATCCAGCCCCGGTTAGTCATGGAAGATGAGGTTGTTCTTAAACTTACTGAGATTTTCAAAGGCAAAAGAAAAAAAAGTGAGTTGCCACTGGAGTTCTGAAGCAATCCCAGGGAAGCTTTCTGATGGAGGCACGACCTTTAGAGAGCTCTTTAAGCACACAAGGTCCTTTTGCTTATGCTTCATCTCTGAACTTCAGCACATCAATCCAGGTGTATGAATCAAGCACCAGGACAGGGTTTACCCTGATGGTGACAATCTCTGCACTAGATTACACAAGAGCTCCACCAGCCTGAGTGCCACCTGCTTTGCTGGTAAAGCTTATGGGAGCTCCCCTGCCTCCACCCAGACGTGATGCCCACAGCTCCGCAAGCACAGACTGCTTCCCCCGTGTTGGTAATTCCCTTCCCCAAACAGGCTAAAGTTCAGCTGACTGAGGCACAAGTGTTTAAAACTTAAGTAAACAGAGACTAAGTTTACTATCAGGGAACATAACAGTAGGCTGTTATTAGAAAGATTTCAATGCTATTCCATGGACAAGCTCCAGAATTCACAACTAAAAGGGTTTTACAGCAGATTTTTCTTCTTCTCTTACTACTGAGGAAAAAAAATAAAAGCAATTATTTAATACTGCACTCGTTCAGGTCCACCAGCTTTCACCAATCCAGGAACAAGTCTAAAAAGGAGGAATCATTAAATACTCTTACGTTATGCTATGAAGAACACGTCCTTGGCTTTCACACAGACACTAAAGCAGAACTTGCTGGAGTGCTTGGGCAACCAGTTTCCAGTTCAAGCTATTTTACACTAATGTTTGTGGCAGAGCTTACTTCCAGCAGTCTTCTGAAAGCATGCTGAAAGAAAGGCTTCTGTGAAGGAGCTGCTCCATCGATGGATTGCCACCAACAGCAGGGTCTGTTCTGCTCAGCAGAGACTCAGTCCTGAAGAAACCCTCCAGCTCGAGGTGAGATAGTTGAGTCAACTGTGGGCTGCACTGAACCATCAAATTCCCTGATGGCATTTGTCCGAGCAGTGTTGAGAAGCAAATGGTTCTAACACAGTAAATGAAAGCCTGATTAGTACGATGACTTCTTTTTTTGCTGCAACACTCCTCAAGTATGGGTAACCCACCCAGAGAGGCTGCGGTAGTAGATGCATGTTTGACATCAAACTGAATAGTAAAACTGCTGACAACAGTCACTTTGATGACCCTTTCCTGGAACATTGGCTTTCTTGTGACAGTTTGCTTAGTTGTCAAATAGTTTCCCTCTGCCTACAAGGAAGGGCGCAGAACCGCTGAGCACGCATTCCACCTCGGCTCTCACACTCAACAGGATGCAGCACGAGCAGCTGCTGAGTCCATGTCCATACAGCCCTTATCTGCGTGCTGCTGGAAGTCACATCGCTGGGACGTGCCCATCAACGGAGGCATTCTCAGCCTCTTGAGAAACCTGCAGGTTTATTAGTGGTTGTTTTGGTTTCTTTTAAGTAAAGCACTTTGGTGTGCAGTGAGTCACATTGGTTCTACTGCAGTCGGCCATTGAGCCCAGCAGGCACTGGGCTACATTTCAGCTGTTAATCTAGTTCCATCCATGAAACTTAGCAAAGCAAACCTGAGTCACACAAAAGATTCATGTCCACGCTGATCTGCTGGAGCTAGTGACCACATAGCTGCACCACAGTACACTAACAACTCTGAAGCAATTCATGTTTACCACTGCAAGGTGGGAGTTACAGCTTGAGGTAGGCTAGGAAGTCATGCTTTCAACAGACAAGAGACCTCCATAATATTAAAGACTTCTTCTACATCCTTCCTATTTTCTGCCTGGCCCTCAGCAGGCCAAGGCAGCCCTCTGGTCCCCACCACCAGTGATGTGCTGCAGGACTGCTCAGGTTAGAAGCCCTGCAGCCCAGGGCAGGGCTACTGCTGTGGCCATCTCACCGTGGGGAGGTCCCTCCATCATAGCATAGAGCCCTGCATGCTGCTGCCTCCGCTTCCCGCTGTGAGGGGCTTGCCAAGAGGCCTAGCTTATCAACTGCTTAACTAATTGCTCCTATCCAATTAGTCGGTGCGCACACTCGTCAGTGTGTCTGGATTCTTCATTACAGTTTTTCCCTCACACCCTCTGTCAGAGCATTCCAAGCTTTAGGAATTCACATCCATGAAGCAGAGGGGAAAGCCCCACCAAAACAGCATCAGACACAGCAGCGATGCCTTCCATTCCCACCTCCTTAAAATGCCAACAAATACCAATGCTGGACCTGCACAGGGGCTGGCCAGGTTTGTGTCATCGGTGGTCAGACACAGGAACACGCTCCTTAGTTTGAAAGAGTGGTTCTGCTCCAGCATAAAGTGCGTAGCATAAACTGGCGGGTTTCTGCACTGCCTAGACAAGTCTACAGAATAATTCTGAATGTGTTTTATATATTTAGGTTCAGAAGAAAACTTATTAATGCTCTCAGTCTCATCAGTATGCCTGGTCCAAGTTCAGTTTTTATGTACCTCAGGATGGTATGGCTCAGTTAAATCATGGTTCATCACCTGCTAACCTGCCTGGCTCCTTCTCACTCAGCACAGTCAACCTCCCCATGCTGCGCAAACTGTTGGGCTCTTCTTTCATCCCTTAAATTCAGAAGCATCAGCTTATGGAAACACTAAGCCTTGGATACGAGCAGCCAGATCTGCAATCATTCAACATACTGAACTCTGATCTCCCACTGCATGCTCATTGGACTCCTTCCTCTTTATTTAAAGTAGCTATGAGTTTCACTTCGAGATGTTATGGCAGAGTCCGGTAGTTCTGATAGCAGAGAAATCTCCCAAGGTTTCTCCTTGCAAGTTCCCAAGGAAAGCTTCCCTGCAGCGTACTGTTGATGTTATTGAGGTAAGGCAGGCACCCACCACAGACAATACTCAGATAACAGCTGACATATTTGCAGCTGCTGAGATTTCAGAGCTCCATAGCAAGACCCAAGCCTGGCAAACAAAGCCTGAAGCCCGACTACACATTTTGATTTTACATTTAATAACTGCCATGAACACTTCCTTACACCTAGGAAGTTAACCTCATGGGTACAAAGCATTAAGTGCTGGGTAGCCAAGGGACACAGCACACAGAAGTAGAATGGTGCAGGGCTTCTGGGGCCTTTCTGTGCTCATTCCCACATCACCTTAGCAAGATGCTGGCAGTGACAGCACACCCCAGCATGCCCTGAGCGGCACAATATGCAGTGCAGCAGGGTTGGAACTGCAGATCAGGACAAGCCTCATACAGCTGCCTGACCATACCTCTCCTGACCATGCAGGAGAGGATCCATGGATAACTACTATCATACCACACGCAGTGCTGTCATTCTTCAAGGTTAATTCACATCACCTACCAATAATAACCCCACAAAAAGTTTCCCATTCATATCTATCACCTGCCTTTCCAGGAGTAAGGCTCTGCTTGGGCGCCTTACTACTCCGTTAAACATTAGCTACAACTTCCAAGTGTTGCCCAATGCCTGTATGGCATTTCCCTACCCGGAATAGGTCAGGCACAGCTCGAGACATTCTATTACTGAAGTCCACCAAGATTCCTACCAACACCTGACACACTAAAACCACTCTGGACAGCAAAAACAGAGCAATATCAATGCTCCTACTCTCCAAGTTTACTCCAACAGCAAATCAGATGTCTCAGCACAACAACAGCAACCCTGAAAACTCAAGTTCCTCTTGAGTTTTTCAATGAAACAAAATGAGGAAGCTCAGCAGTTGCAGCAAACTGAAGCGTTACGGGCAAGAGCCACGTGTAGGCAGGCTCAGAAGGGTGGGCACCAAGTCTTGCAAAAGACCAGCTCATGCGGGCAGTTGTAAGAAATACTGGTTAAGCCAACGTTCAGCATTAAGTAGGAACGGGAATAAATCATTAAATAAAACACTCTTTAGCCTGAACAGCTGTGTCCTGTGATCATAATGGCCCGAAACCTATCAGCACCCCTGGAGTGTGGCAGATGAGCCCCGTTATGTAATTGCACTCATGTCATCAGAGACCCAGCACCGGGTCCCACGCAGCGTTTGTATCTTTAATAATGCACCAGAGGTGCGCTCTGCTGCCACAATGCCGTATTGAGAGTCGGGCTGCCCAGAGTTGGGTTTCACCTGGGCACGCAGAGCTCCCCACGCCAGCCTGCATCCTGCTCCTGCCACAGAGCGGGGCTTCGCTGGGTGGTGCCACGCCAGGGCTGTGCTGCAGGGAGCCCACCGGCCAATAACAACAGCACAGCTGTAGGAATTTATATAACAAATGAGCATCTTGCAATGTTAACAGCATGCCTAGAAAGTAAGTTCTTTCCATTTGGGTTACGGAAACGTCACCGGAACCGTGCAAACCCACCGCTGTGTCAGCGCTTGCCATGGTGGCAGCCAACTAAGAGCGTGGCACGCACACAAGGTGACAGCCGGGGGGCAGCGGGGCTACGGGCGGGCTGCGAAAAGCCGCCCACCGGGAGACCCTACACGCATCCGCGTGACCTTTATTACACGAGTCCTCCACGAACAGTCGCTCCTCCGCAGCGGATGCGAGATCGGAACCGCCGCAGCAGCGCGGAGTGCGGACCGCCCCGCCGGGTGTGCAGCTCACACCGCACCGCAAAGCGAACCCAGACTCGGGTCCGAGGCCCTCAGACGGCCACCGGGAGGGAACCGAAGGCGCCTCCGGGCCGAAGCTCGGGCAGCAGCGCGGAGCCGAGGCGGCCGCGCCCGCGCCGCAGAGCGCCCTGCGGTACTTTTACCGCAACGCGCGGCTCTCCTCCCATCAGAGGACACGGAGAGCCCGGACCCCGCGCTACGGCCGAGGCGCCCCGGGCGGCCTTCCTCGCGCGGCCCCGCTCGCGGTTCCCGTCCCGAAGCGGTTCCGTCCCCCGGCCCCGCGCGGGCCCCGGCCGCGCTCCGCCAGATCGG
>JANHGO010004152.1:0-25585 GCA_024606505.1 Aquila spilogaster | reverse complement strand
TTCAAGCGCGTTACACAGTTGGCTGTACATAATTATGTCTTACAGCCATAAGCACTGACAATCTGCTTACCTAAACTTTTCTGCTCTAAACTTGTCATTTAACTGATGGTGAAGGAATTGCATGTAATTCGCCAGATCGGAAATTAAATTATCAATTAATAACACTGCAAAAAAAAAAGAAAAATTACGCAAATTCAGTACGTCTGCTGGAATATCTGCAGTTAAAAAGACTGGCAAGCGCTGGTGAGGGCTGTTTCTGGCTTTGGGGGTTAATTTCAGAAGCTCAGAGCGTGCCATAGAAGGCAAGGAGACAGAGGAAGGCTCCATGCCACGTCAGGGCTTCTCATAAAAGCTCTGCGCGGCGCCATGTCCTCCAGCAGGTCTGTCTGCCCCATGCGTTAAAAGCGTGCGGACGGGGAGCACATCAATAAGTTATACGGAGAAGGCTAACGTGAATTCAAGTCAAAGTAAGCAGGGGGCTCAGCTCTCACCCTCACAGAAGTACAGTTAATGAAAGAGGAACGTTTGCCAAAAATTCAGTGCTGTGAAAACGTTCCAAGTGAGCAGAGTTCAGCTCGGCCTGAAATTTCCTCGATGGCAAGCTCCCATCCCTATCGAATGGAGCAGATTTGTGGAAATGGCTGTTTGAGCCTAAGGACACCCATGCCGGGATGCAATGTATATCCACCTTTGGACAGAAGTTGGCAACGAAGGAAAAGGTCTAGAAGATCTGGCATTTCATCTGAGCATTGCATAACATATGAGAGTAAGAGCCTTAGGACCAGGATCACCTCACACTGGCTTCATTCAGTGCAGAATAAATGACAGACTAAACCTGCAGTGGTGCCCATTGCTGTTGCTCCTATAGTGCAAAGGAAGAAATTCATTTTCAGCCTTCTCAGCTTTGATGGGTCCATTTACTGGCCGCTGGAATACCTTCTGTATACACAGTGCGGAGTAATCTGCCCTGCAGAACAAACCAATGGGTTTGCTGTTCCTATAATTAAACTTATTAGAAAGACTCTGAAAACTGCAGAGCTTTAAATCCTGCTCTGCAAGCGTCCCAAAGTAGTGTCACAAAATGAGCCTCAGCAGATTTTGTTCACCAAAATATACACACTAGAGGGTTTTATTGTGGTTTCCTATTGTAAGCTATTTGCAGACAGGTCTAAAAGCTTAATTTTATGCTGAGAGCAGCATTCACAATCATGCCACAGCACCGCTTCTCCGTGATCAGTGATATCTGTAGGTGCTGTGCAGAATGTAAATTCAGTGCATGCTTATATAAGGTCAGAAAAACTAATCAGTGAGGGAAAGCCAGCGCTCATTACAGAAGCAAAGGTCATACTAAGACCAATTATATCCCTTGAGTCTGGCAAAAACTCTTTTCATGAGGACACAAGTGTGTTTGTTCCCCAATCAATGCTTTTTTCCTGTGCCTGAGCTCGCTGCTCTACCAAGAGGAACGCTGCTTGTGTTAAATTGCTGTGTGAGATTGTGCAAAGACCATTTTTCCCTTGTTCTTCTGCTGTGCAGCTTAATTTTTAAATGTCATGGACCAGGTTCGCAGCTGAAATAAATTAGCATGCTTCTGCTTGAAGCCAGTGAGTCTGCACTGATTTATACTAGCTGAGGGCTTCGATCATTAGTTGCAGTGATCGGGTTACTCCTGGGAAGGTCAGTATTTGCTACTCTTGTTTGTCTTCTGCGCTGAGAGCTCTGCCTACTGCTCAGCTTTACCCAGAAGGGTGCTGGATTCTCTGTGCCAGGCTGCCTTTGTGGTGGTGCTGCGTAAGGCATAGGGACAAACATACTTTCAAAAGCAATAGGAATAAAGTCTTGCTGCTGTGATTTGTTTCTCTTGACCATTTAGGCACAGCCATAGCAGGCAGCAGCAGGGTCAGCTGCAGGATGGTACTCTGTGTGTTAGGATAACTGTGCCCTTCATTAGTAGGTTCTATAGGATGATCTTCTCTTTTCTGACACGAATCCTTCATTATAGGGATAAGCGGAACTCTCAGAGGTATTTTGTTTGACCTTTGTCATGGAGCATCCTCGACAGCAGAGGAGGGCTTGTACATCTGGTTCCAATCCCAGATATCAGCCACTTGCATCTCGCACAGCATGAACTGGCTTCAGTTCTTTGGGGCCAGAACTTGCCAGATAGCAGCGTGCGCAGCTCCGCTGGGACGCCTTCAGTCACAGCACTGAAGAATCTGCCCTCTTGTAGGAGAGATAAGAGAAGGACTAGTAAAAATGGGTTTTGTTGCTCGTGCTATCAACATTCTGGCAGTGATAAGCCCTTGGTCACGTGGCAGTGTTCTGCTAATCTGTAGCAATCTCCTCTTTCCATCGCCGCCACTCTGCCTCTCGCTCACCTTGCTGCGCTGAAGCATTGCCACAGAGAAGTGCTTGAAAACAGAGCTGGCTGCAAAGAGCTCGAAGGAAAGCACTTGTTGCTTTGGAAATTACCCTGCGCTGTCACTTATCATTAGATATGGATGATCCATTAGCATTGACCAGCTCCTGATACGGACGTTAGCTTCTTGACCTTCATAATAGCGAGTAATGAAAATTGCTTAATTATTTAATCATGAAGACCATGCAACAAATTGCAATTTACTGAGTTTTCACTGGTAAAGGTGGAGAGCTGGCAGTGCTGGCATTGTCATAGCCACTGCCAGTCCCAAGTCGCCGCTCAGAAGCTTTGGCCCAGCTGCAGGGTTACAGAAATCCTGCAGACCTCAGTCCCACTGCATCCAGGCAACTCACGCTAGAATGAATTCTTTGTGCTTGCAGCATGTGAAAGCAAAGCTTTGATGCTGCAGATCCAGAGCCCAGTTGCAGCGCTGCATATCAGGTATTCTCTGCTTGTGGTGTCTCATATGAGGACTGCTGTTTTGCTTTTAACCCAAGCAGAATAATGGTATTTTTCAATTGGACTGGGAGTCTGACAAGTTCATTTTCATCCCATGCTCACGCTTGGGGTCACACATGGTTACTGGTCAGCAATGCAGGCAGAAATTCTTCTTTCCTGCATTCCAGTCTCCTTAATGAGCCAGATTTATATTCTCCTGTTCTCCATCTGCTTGATCTTACATCTTCCTCCACATACAGGAGAAAAACACTGATAAACAATTCAAAAACCTTGAAGGGGGAGGGAGAGAGAGAGAGAGAGAGAGAGAGAGCAAAGATTATCAAAGCTATGATGGGCACAGAGAGAGCTCTGGAGGAACACATCCACATGGACAAACTCAGCCTGAAGGAAGCTGCTGCCCTGGCCAGCAGCCCTTGGATGGAGGCAGCCGCCTGCGAGCCAGAGGACCTGGGAGCAGCTGGAAGCTCTCTGCAGCCGAGTGGTTGGTGCCTTGCCATCGCCAGGCTCTCATGGGGTCATGCAGGGGAGTGCAGCCCTCGTTTTGTAGCTTCATTTCTTTCACTAATGCAGGCTGCATTGTCAGGTACATCAGTGATTGAAGTGAAAGGTTGAACAGGCTGACCAGAGAAGTTGTGGATGCCCCGTCCCTGGAGGCATTCAAGACCAGGTCAGGCAGCCTGATCTGGTGGGTGGCAACCCTGCCAAGGGCAGGGAGTTGGAACTGGATTATATTCAAGGTCCCTCCCAACCTAAGCCATTCTATAATTCTGCAGTTCTATGGAAGCTTTAATATATTTGACATAATAGTTTTACCTTGTTTTATCGTCAAAATAAATACATTATCAGTCATTTTGTGCAAGTTTTCACTGGAGGAAAATACAACCTAGCATGAAAGACATCCAACCATTAGGAGAAAACAAGCATTTTTACAGTTTGGCTTTGGATTCGTATTCCATAAAAGCAGAGGAAGAAACTTAATCTCTTGGATAATAACAATGATAGTAGCTAAATGCTGATTGAAGCTCCTGAAGAACAGCATTTATCACAGCGTGTTTCAATCGTGGAAAAAGTGGTCATCAAGTCTAAACATAGTCCTTGGGTCTGTCCCTATAACGTAAGGAAAGAGAAAACTACTTCTTCCAGGAAATTTGATGTACGCTTAAGTGTTCAGGATAAGAGGGTGCATTTTCTTCTGGAATTGTTTTGCTGTGGTGTTCCTTTGGCTATGTTAGATCAGACACAAAGTTTCTAGAAAGTTGCATGTGAGATGGAACCAGCTCCAGCTGAGGGAAGGAAGAAACCCACAATTGTAAATGTGTACGGCATTTCCATCCTTTCTTTCTTTGCCAATAGACTTCTCTTCCTACCTAACCTTGTTTGCAAATATTGCCAGCAGGGGAAATTTAGCTCAATTGAGAGGAGTTCTGTCTGGCAGCGGATACAGACTTGCAGGCTGCTATGAAGCCCAGTGCTGCAGTAAATGGAAGTTTTCTTTTTAGCCAAACATGGTAACTGCTCTTGCCATGTCGTCCTCTTTGTAAAGTGCAGAATAGATGATTTTCTCTGAAGACAGCTGAAATATTTCAGAGAATCTTTTGTTGCCTTTTTTATCTTTCTGGGAAGCTTGGCATCATTGGCAGCTCTGATAAAAGGAGACAGGAGTTAATAAATATTACTGAGTCTCCAAATCTATCTTAATTTTTCCCTGTCCGTTTTACTTTTGCACATATTCATTGAAACCATATGTGATTCAGTAAGCAATACGCAGCAATTTGTTTGGAAAAAGAGGGGTAGAGATGTGTCTGTTTATTGACTTTTAAAACAACTGTGAAATAAGAGTTAAGAACTTTTATACAAATGACTCTTAAACATATTGCAGATTCGGTTAAAAATAAATAAGTCGGTCCTTAGCGGAGATTTCAATAAGCAGTAAGAGTAGCTGAATTAAAATATTTCCACTAAAATTAATGAGCCAATCCTGGAATGCTTAGACTGACTCTTAAGTGTGCTCATTTAAAGACGTTGAATATGTTTGCCTGTCTGAATTTCTACGGAGCATTTTGAATGCATGACAGATTATAGTTTTCAATTATTTTAATTTGGTTTTCTTAATGGGGAAAATAGCTAAGAGCTTAATAATAAAAGACACTTATTGCTTATCATTTACATTATTTTATGTGGTCATTAATAATTATAATGGATTTTATAAAACAAAAAAATCAGGCCCAAGTCTCCCCGGGTCATGTTAGTGGAAATGTTGCGTAGTATTTTATGGGAGATTTGGGAAATGAAGTCTTTTTGAAGGATATTCGTAACACGATATCTTTATAGAGCGAGTTGAAGAACTTTAAAGGAAATTTACTTCTTCGCTTGCTCTGTAGGTAGAAAATGCAGCAGATTGTATAAATTGCCTGCTCTAGTTCTCTAGACACATTCTGAGCTGCAGACATATACCATCACTGGGTGACGGGCAGAACCCAGACCACACACAGCTCGCTGAAACCCACTGGTGATTTAAGAAGGGACCTAGTTAATACACTGCGTAATCTGAATTCCTGTATATACCAGAAGGCATTGCAAGTCACCGAGGTGTGGGGCTTGACTGTTGGATGAGTAAATATTCAGGAGGCTGAGTGTTAATTCCCATAAACTAACAAGAGAAGCCAGCAGCAGTGTCTTGGGTCCCTGCTCTTACGTGGAAATGACTGGGTGATATACCTTCAGATTTATATGAGCAGTGCATTTAGATTGTAGCTTGGTTCTTGCTTTGTTGCAATAAAGATGCCGACATCGGATTTAATTTTACTAATCCACACATGATCACATGCTGCCCAATTAACTCAAAGGTCCTAAAACTCCAAGAGAGTTGTGCATTTGTAGGAATAAATACGAGATTATTCCTATCCTCTAAATGTAGCTTGTTACATACAGGAGTGGTGCCGCCCTTGTCTTCTCTCTACAGGCTCAGCATCCTCCCTTGTTCAGCATTTCCCTACATATCCATTTTCCTAGCCTTCCGGGCATAGAATCATGGAATCACTGTATCACTGAGGTTGGAAAAGACCTCTAAGATCCGCAAACCCCACCCATCCCACTGTGCCCACTGCCCACGTCCCTCAGTGCCACATCTCCATGGTTCCTGAACACCTCCAGGGATGGTGACCCTACCAGTTCCCCAAGAAGAAATTTTTCCCGATATCCAACCTGCTATCCCCATTACTACTCTAAGCAACCTCTGCTGTGCCACTTTTCTCTGGCAATGTCATGCTCCAAAACCTGGGCAATTTACGGACTCACTGGAGCCCTCCAACATGCTGACCACGCAGCTCTCAGTGCCCCACATTCTTTGCAGTTCTCCCTGTCACTCAGCGGGATGAGAGGGTTTGTGCATTCCGCATCCTGCAGTGAGGGGTGGCAGTGCTGGAGTACGGGGCGGCTACGGATCAGCAGGAGCCAAACAGTGGGATAAAATCTGGTAACTCTGAGGAGCTCATCAGTGGAAATTGTGCTTGCCAGCAAAACTTGTGAGAACAGTTTAGCTCCACGTTAAATCCTGGCAGAGATGCACAAACCCTAAGATTTTATCTGCAAAAGAGGGATGCAATCCTGTGTCACAAGCTGGCTGCTTTTCAAGCCCATCTAAATGTGACATTGCTACAAAGCAGAAAGCCAGTTCTGAAAGGCTTAGCTCTGTCTTATCTCAAGATCTACAATGCTCATTTTCACACACATTAGTTATTATATCTGAACCTCTAGTGGAAAATACCCATCTGTGAAATCATGCTGATTTCTCCTGTTTCTGGGATTACTCTGTAGAAGTGAGAGCTGAGTCAGACCCCTGGCGTTCTGGTTCTGAGTTGCAAACTTTGACTGCTGCCCCTGGGCTGGGACATCAGTCTGGGAGCTCAGACCTCACAGCCCCTGCGTTGCCACCCAGCTGTAGGGTTGTGGGTGTGAGTGGTCTGTCCGTATCCATCAGCGTAGGTGCGTACTCTGGATCCCAAGGTTCTTGCATGGAAAGTCTCACCTGTGTTCCTGAGATGCCATAAGATCAGGAGATTACATCATCTGCCATAAATTGCCTTTCTGCTTTGGGCATTTTCCTTCACCAGTGTAGCAATCCAATCTGAGCTCCATCCCAAAGGGCTCTTTTAGAGAGTAAAAGCTGCTTTACAAGCAAATTTCTCTGATGACATTCACCAAGCATCATCATTCATCCTGCTCCCATCAGGAGATGCGGTGTTGTGCCATGCCTGGTGCTGGACCTCAAACCACCGAGGGTTCCCTGAGCGAAAAACGTGTAACTACAGCAAAGGAAAACCGTCCTTCTGCCATCTGCTTTATAACCCAGAAACCCGCACAGCTACTGACTGCATTATAAAATGAAAGATAAATGAATAAAATTCATGTGCGTGTTCTGCAGTCAGAGCATTATAATATGGATATGTTACCATCTTCTCACTTCCCAGGCATAAGCGAATGAAAAAGCAACTCTCTCCTGAGCTTGTAAATTCCCCCAGCCAGTAATTTTTTTCTCCTGATCTAGTGAGTTCCTTGGGAATAGAGATTTATTATTATTATTATTATTATTATTATTATGGTAAACTGTTTCAGTAATGGTTCCAACAAAAGAAGTAAACCTTACATTGTATTCAGATAATGTTCTTAACTTCTCAACAAGATTTACTAAATTGCACCCTGGGAATTATGCAAATGAAACTTTTGGTCAAAATGTTACAGGATTACTGTAAAAAAAAATTCTTTTTTTTTTTAATCTCATTAAAAGCACTAAAATTGCATGTTCCAATATAAGTGTGTGCCTTTTTGCGATGAATATCTCCATGGTAGTAATGTGTACTATGCTTCACTGTCAATGGTCTTTGCAACTTTCTATGGCAAGTGCTGCTTGTACGTATTCTCTGAACATTTCACATCCTTGTATTCTTAATGGAAATGGAGCTAAGTACAGGTAAAAGGAAAACCATTGTAGTATGCTGGCAATTAGCGACGGATAATGAGTCATTGCTGAATATTTGCAATGTATTTCCCTATCTTTGTTTTGCTCAGTACAGTATAATCATCTCATGGATTTTTCATAGCATAATTGGGTAAGTTGTGTGGGTCTTATGATATATTTCATCTCACAGATCTGCAGTGATTTACATACAGACAGCTTAGACCCTATTAATGCTAATAAAGCGCTGCAAGGACATCCTATAGCATGCACTTTATTAAAGTGTACATAGCTTTCTTAGAGAGCTTCTGTTTATCTGTGTTTCCTGAAAATAAAATATAGTGCCTTTAGCACTGAATATTTAAATCCAGCCTCCTTTTCCATGTTTCTGTCTCTCTCTATGCATTTCTAATGCTTCTATCACAATGGGTTTGGGGTACTATATGCAACAGGAAATAGAGCATAAAAATGTCCACGAAGAACTGGCAGACTCTCCTCTTCCATGATTCAGGTTAAAATTGCTTCCATTTCAGTTCTTGAGGGGAAGCTGGTTTGCTGTTTGGTGCTTGTGCTCTAGTCGTAGCTGTAGTTGAGCTGAACTGGGGTTGGGATTGGAGTTGTGCCTGAGGAGCCCCTCCTGGCTTCTGTGCTTCAGTGAGCAAAACGGCAGCACACGTGCAGGCACCGTGATGCAGGTACATTGATGGCAACCGACACACAGCTATGTGCCCCGAGTTACCCTTTTCTGTTCTTTCTTCTTAATTTCAGAGATGGAAACCCCACACTGACTCAAAGCCACAAATGTGGCTTCCTACATTTTCACTTACCTTGAGCCTAGCTATAAACACGTGTGTATTGGGCTAGAGCCTGAACTCCTGACTTGAGTTATTCATTTGCACGGACATTCACATAAATTCCATTTCCAGCCCTGCCTACCTGACGGGGTGAGAGCTGAGTTTCTAAAAATGGGCACTACACACTTCAGTTACTGAGCGGAGGGGCCGGTTGCTGTCCTTAAAACCACAGTTGTGCCAGCAAAGCTTAAGTTTAATATACTCTTTTTCACCCATGGATTTGCTAATGAAAATTGAATTCCTGCCTGACTACTTGGGTCCCTATTATGAATACCCACTGGACACACAGAGACCTGCATCAACGGCAGTGTGCGGTGTGAGGGCACTTTCTCTGTCTCCCCAGTACCTGTTCTAAGTGATGACACCACTGCAAGCCCTATCAGTTTTTCTTAGTGCTAATAGCCTAAACAAGCAGCGAATCCTGTAGAGAAAGACAGATGAAACTGTCTGTATTCCCTGACCTTCAGCTCCAGCAGTGTGGGTGCAGCACGAATCAATCCTCGCGGTGCCGAGCAGTAACTGACATCATTAGCTGTTGGCAGCAGCAGACTGCTCAGTGGAGGCAGTGCAAAGAAACCAGTGTACAAACTTGGTAACGATCGGGACAAAGGCATCAAAGGAGATGCTTGGAGATGCTTGTTGGCGATCTGGTGTCATTCTGCACCAACGTTCAGCACACTGTGTCAGGAGGGGAGGAAACAGCGATAGGTGATGTGTAGGAGGAGTGCAAGAGCAACCCGTGGCCCAGCCCAACCCCTTGCTGCTGGGGAAGACACTTCAGCTCCCCTCTCTGGGGTTACTCAGGGGCCTCCTACCCCCTGCTGAGCCCCCTCAAGGCAGTTGCCAGAGCAGAGATGCTGCCGTGCACTCACTCACAAGATTTCTATTACCTTCTCACTACTTAGTTGTATTCATAGACCTGTTTGAGGAAAAAATGCACTGCTTTATGCTGCCAGGATGGTTTGTGATGGTGCGAGGGGTGGTAATTTATTTGTACCTTGCACTTTGTTTCAGGAATAGTCGTGGTGTTGCAAGAACTTCTTTCAGCATTTGATCAGAAAATTAAATTTGGGTTTAAAGAGATAGTCAGGGTTGCTAGGACAACATATTAACCTCCCTTTTTTATTTTCTTGTCTCTGTATCCAAGGTACATGTAATTCTTCACGCTGTATTTGATTTGTGTTTTTCAAGGTATGGGAGGGAAGGTGTTTCAAAAGCAATGTGCCAAACGCGCTGTTCCTCAACAAATGGGCAAACAGGCAAATGGTAACGTCCCACCAGGCATTCCCAGCCTCCTTCCTCCATCCTGCAGGGCTGGACAAGGAAGAAGCAAGCAGATCGGCTCTCCAAATGTCATGGGAGCATTCGTGTGCATGGTTACATGGACTGAGAGCAGGATGGAGGGGACAGCAGGGAGCATTTCTGGAAGTGGTGAATGGCTGTGAGATGTTGGCTGTAGCTGAACAATCTGGGCACTTTCAGGAGCTTACGGTTTCAATAACAAGTAAATGGCATTTTTTGTGCATATAGATTCTTTCACATCTAAGGCAAAAAGTCAGAATTTCAATGATTCCTAGAGAATCATCATGAATAAAAGAGGAGAAAAAATAACTGAAAATATGTGGAAGAAACTTTTCCTGGCTTTTTCCCAAATCTTCGGCATACAGCTCGAGCTCCTTGTCAAAATTGACAGCGGTTTTACATTTATGCAGCTTCCAGGCTCAGATCTTTAGAGTTGTTTAAACATCCATATGGCTTTTGTCCAAAGCTTATTGATTGCTGTCTTTGTTATTCCATCCAGATTCGTTCCGATAAGGACAAAGAGATCCATATCAGGTACAGCATCACCGGAGTGGGAGCCGACCAGCCGCCAATGGAAGTCTTCAGCATTGACCCTGTGTCTGGGAGGATGTATGTGACCCGCCCGATGGACAGAGAGGAAAGAGCTTCCTACCATGTAAGCATGAGATGCCAGGGGGAAAAAAGACGGTTGGGGATTTATCTAGGTTTGCAGACTCTATCAGCCACACCAATGCGAAACAGCATTAAACCAATGTCCTTGTCCGGCACAGAGTCACCCATTTCTTTAAGTGGTGCAACTGCACACTGCTTATTAAATCTGTGGACTGAACCCCTGAAAACCATGCAAAACCATCCGCAACATTAGCATGTCTTGAGAAACTGCTAATTTAGGAATCATTACTGCAGCTAAACATGCAATAATTGGCATCGTCATTTTTCATTTTAAATTACTAGGAGATGTTCAGGCAGTATGATGGGGGTGTGTCAGATAGGTTTTTAAATATGCAGATAAGCTAATATTAAATACGACAGAATTAATTAAGATTAATTACTCTCAAAAGTGCTGCCTTTCACTACCCTGGTTCATAAAATGCTCTACCTGCAGTATGCTTTGAGTGTAATTGGTCGTTATGTTTTGATATAAATCACAGCCCGTATATTGCATGGTGTAATTGCACAGAGGATACAGCCCCACAAATTGCTTTAAAAAAGCATTGCACCTCGCATGATGGCTCTGCAAAATTTCAAACGCTTTCCGCATCTACGCTTTAGTTGTCTCCCAGAGAGGTTGTAATAGGTTGTTTCATGGATTGCTTTGTATCAGCATTAGCCACATCTGTGGGCATCATAACAGCCCTTCCCAGGGATGCTGTGATGTCAGTGATGTGGTACGGGTCACTTGCACTGACACCGTTCCCAACTGCTCCGCTGGAGACGCACATTCTGTCAGCTTTATCAGGTGTCCAGTTAACCATGTTGACACCGTTTCAGGACTGGGGTGGGAAGATAAAGAAATAGATTACCTCTTCAGCTGGGTGGAAAAGGAGATTTCCCCTGGGTAAAGGGGTGTCTGAAGGAAAATTATTTTATCCTCTGTGAACATGAACAATTATTTTGTTTGTTGTGCCTGTGAAAATATGACAAGAGATCATTTCAGAAAAGGAATATTTGAGATGATAGTGTGTGTGTCATCATTGCTGATACTGTTTCAGCAGTGCCGGATTGTTACAAAACGGTGTAGTTGATAATACAATGCACATGTTAATGCTTTTGATGGAGTCTGTGTGGTGTTTAGTAATGGACACAGCCAAAAAATGTGCTGAAAAATATTTCCTTGCAGTAAAAAATTGTGCAGTGCCCTGATAACAAACTTAACCTGCGGGTTTCAGGGGACTCAGCAGACTGAATTGTCACCTCTGTGCATGGTGCACACCGCAGGAATTCCAGCCCTCCCAGTTCCTTACAGAAACCTTGACCTGGCAGCTGCAAGCACAAGTAAATAGATTCATTCTCGGAAGGTTACAGGAATATACAGTTTATGGAGAGTGGATAGCTGATAAATATGTTATGAGAGCTTACAGACAAGAATAGTGAGTGATAGAAAATCTTTGTTAGCAGAGCAGTGGAAGATGATAGAGATCATTTCAGTCACTGCTGTAAACGATCTTTAGATCCTTTAGCCTCAGTAGAAATTGACTGATGATGTATTGAATCATCAATTGTTCATTTAATAATCCTTTACAAAGCGCTTATAAATACATCGTCTCCAAAGCAGTGACCCGAACACTGGTACAGAAACGTATGGTAGGAATGGACTATCCTGGAAGCTGGAAATATTCGGTCAGCCTCCAGAATGGAGAGCCAGCCCCGAGCTTTGGCTGCTCCAGGTTTTGGAGAAGTCAGTGAATGTTTCCCACTCCACACAGCCCAGCCCGTCAGTGAAAGATAAAGTACTCGTACCGAGTGCCGGAAAGCAGTGACTCAGGGCTGACCATCTTTGAGTCGGTTTGACTGCTGTGTTGGGTCTTCCCGAGCTCTGTGGGATGCTCTGGGCCTGACCCCATGCAGGACGAGGCCGACAGCAGAGCTGCGGTGCCCAGAGCCCAGGGAGCCCAGCATTCTGCACTCCTGAGCTGAACAAAGTCTGCTCGGCGCCTCTGTCACTGCTGAGCATTGTTCTTGCTGCTTTCATTTCCAGGTAATCTAAAATCTAATTATAAAAAAAAAAAAAAATTGCTAGTGTTTGTGAGGCTACATGTGAAGAGTTCTTTTTCATTAACTCCTGTGTTCACAACACGTATTTTCTTATTATCTGTATTGCTTTGGGATGACCATTTTTAAACTACTACTATTTTAACTCTCCCCACACTTAGCAAGCCATTCGTCTGATGGAACCTACCTTTTCCCTAAGGTGAAATGGATGCTTTCTCATTAGTTCTGTAGCAGAACTTCCCCGTAGTTTTTCATGAGCTTTTCAGGAGGACATGCTCCGTGCGATGCATGCAGAGATGGCTGTGCCTCTGCGGCTCAGCGTGTCTGCCAGGTGACTCCACATTGCGGCTGCAGCGCTGGTGGCCGCGAGTTCAGCCCTAGGTGGGCCTCAGCTGTTTTCTCCTCTGCGCTACAAAGTGATGTACAAGCTTTCCAGGGACCTTGCAGACTTCCCAGCTGCAAACGTGGTCAGGGAGGTATGCTGGAGCTGCACATGAAGGAGCGCAGCTTCAGGGCACGCTCCTGGTGCGAGCCCCAGCCCACCCCCTGCTGCTGATTTCTGTGCAGTGGGCTCCGGTTGTCGCTGCATCTCCTGCAGTCACAGCCCTTCGCGGTTATTGCTGCCGAGTGAGTCTCGGCATGCAGTCACCTTATGTAACTGCATTCCCAAAGCGCTGTTTGCGCTGGTGACAGAACCAGTGACTCCAAATGGCTTTCCTGATCCAGACAGCAGTTTCGTATCAAGCTGCAGTTGGCCAGTCCTAGGGATAGTAAATTGGCAGTTTGTTTTCCAAGGCATTTTGCATTTTGCGTTTAAGAGCCATCAACAATATCCTCATGTCAGTAAGTTGTCATTGCTTCTGATACAAGTAACGTGCATTATAGGGGAACTCAGAAGCAAGTCCTCACCCAGTCCCAGACACGTGTGTGCGCCTTCAGAATGAGACTCGTGACATAACGTCTGGAATGGCTGGAGCAGGACAGGTTAGTTGCAGTCTGAGAAGGAGTTATTTGCAGTGCAAGGAGACAAAATAGATGAATCAAAATTCAGGGATGCAAGAGCTAATTCCAATATTTTTAACTGAGTTCTAGTGAGTAATGCCAGCCATTTGTGTCACAACGCCCTAATTTGCACTTTTAATCACAATTAAGAGCATACAAATTAGGCATGACGTTGTATGCTTATCGCTTAGAGTCTCTGTCACTGATTGATAATGTGTATTTGTATTAGTAGTATTAGTGCATAAGTAATACTCATATTTAAGACAATTCACTGTGTTGACTTTGACTAACTACCTTCAGATACCACCAGCCTCCAGTGTAATCAATAATCGTGATACTGAGTCATTTGTATGCCAGCAGCCACGTTTACACGGCAAACTGACAGTGAAAAAACCTCAGAGACCTGTAGAAGCTGCTGCTGAATATGATAGCAATATGATTGTCAGACTTTCAAACAGTATTTGTTAAGGAATATGGAGCCTGCTCTTCGGTTGGTGCACGGTGGAAGTGATACAGTGGCTAAAGTTTTAGCTGTTTATACCTGAATTAATTTTTAAGAATCGTCTGCAACGTATTTCAGTTATCATTTATTCTCTACTCCTGACACCATCTCCCTCTTAGGGACAACATAAATATTTCAGACAAACTTTATAAATGTTTCTTTGCTGTGACTCCAGCAAGCCACCAGCTTCACATCTACACTTATGCACACTGTGTTTGGTGTGTGTCCTGTAGTCCAACTGTGCTCACTGCCCTTTCCAGCTCTAGGTGATATCTGTGCCTGACTGAGAGCAGTCATCATCTTTTGTGCCTTGCCTCACTATGGAGGAGCACTCGTGTGCATCTGCTTTCCATCCCATCCTTCCTTCTGCCCCCAAAGCACCCACTGGGCACACCTGATCTGCTGAGCACTCACACTGTGCCTTGCACAGATGAGCCCTGTTTTGCATCTAAAGAATGACTCCAGAACAAAGTGTTGTTCTCCAGAACAAAGTGTGGTTCTCAAGTGTGGACTTGAGGATGTGGGATGAGCACAAGGAGTAGGGCTAGAGGGATGGGGAGAGGAGGAATTAAGGGACGCAGTATCTGACCTGCCTTGGAGGTACAGCAAATTTCCCAGTGAACAGCTTGCCCCATTGAGTCCATTTACTTTAAATCCCTCCTCTGGGAGTGGTCTCTAATGAGGAATGATCTCTAATGAGGAAGAGCTCCCACTGAGTTGAGCTTAGATTCCACAATCTGTCTCAAGCATCCCTTGTCCCTCTGCTGCAGTAGACGCCACAGAGGAGCAGTGTGTTATGAAAGGATACAGAGGTGTGACCACAAAGAACTGTTTAAAGGCTGTGCAGAGAGAAAACTCATGCAAGTATGGGAGAGCGCCCATGTCCCCAGGCACGACCCTCCTCCCACAGCTCAGCCCTGTCCTGGTGCTGTGCTGGTTCACTGCAGGCGGGTGAGAATCCTCTGTCTCATTGAGTCTTCTTCCCCTTGAGCGCAGGCAGCAGCACCCCGGTCGTGGATATGTGTGCTCAGTGAGAGCAACAAGCAGATGGACACGCGTTGCTGAGAAATTCCTAACTCCTGGAGATTTCAAACAAAAGCTATCAAATGTAATTAAAAATTTGCAGGGGGAAAGTCAGATCTGAGGGGAAAGATATCAGCCTTGCTCTCTGCTTTATCTCTGAATGGAGCCATTTCCGCTCCTGGAAATACAGCAAGAGACGGCCCAGTGCTGCCTCAGTTTGAAGATAATAACTTTAATTTTAGCTCCGAATTACTTTTTTTCAAAGGCAATCTGACCTCTGACTTGTAAAGTTATTGAATTGCTACATCTGACACGATGAAGGATAGCTCAACAGGTGGGAGTCAAAGCAGTTTATATTCTGGCAACGAATGCAGATATTAAGACCATTACAAATCGAGAAATACAAATGGTACATCCTGCGTTGAAAGCGAAGCCAGACTTCTTCAGTCACTAAAGAAAAAGTGCTTCTTAACTTCCTTTAAAAAATGTTCTTCGTTCAGCCTATTTCACGTGGCAGTTTGTTCTCTTTGCTTGATTAAATGTTAATCCAGTCTATCATAACAGCGTGCAGTTTCTTTTGTTAAGCTCTGGACTTCTGAACACCACACATGAAGGAGAAAGTGGTACCAGTCACGAGCACAGGGAAAGCGAGAGCCAGGAGCCAGCGCTAATACAATTAGCGCTTGTATTTGTCACGCATCAGAGGAGCTGGAGACCTCCGTGCACGGGAGCTCGCACACCCACAGCACCCGATGCACAGGGTGGGGAGCACAGCCCCCACTGCTTGCCCGGCACAAGGTGCTGGGAACGGAGCACACAGCGTGCTCACTGCGGGCTGGATTTAGGGTCCCCTGTCCATATCTGATATCCAATCAAGGAGGGGTGGGAAGGACTGCAGCACCTTGCCAAGGTACCTCTAGTGACCACCCATAGACCGGCACTGTGGAGCTCTTGCAGAGAATCACAGGACCACAGGGGCTGGAAGGGACCTCTAGAGATCATCTAGTCCAACCCCCCTGCCAAAGCAGGCTCCCTAGACCAGGAGGACTCTTTCTCTGCTTGTCTCCTTTTTCCAGAGGCCGACGGCGATGTTCGGCGTGTGCACCATTTAGAGTAGCCATCTGTTCCCTTGAATGAGCAAGCTATCCATTTTCTTCACCTGATTACTGATTGTTCCAGTCTAATGTTGATTGCTTTGTTTTATTAATTACTCATTTTGACATGCTGTAGCTGTCCCTTTTGTTCAGAAAACAGATGCTCTTGTTTTCCAGCATTATTACTGATGGTTATTGCTAATAAGATAAAGCTGCAGTTCCACTTTAGCTGAGGACTTAATACTGTGGCTCCAGTTATTGTAATGCTTCATCACTGATATTTTAGTTAAGCCTTAGAAAATATTTCATCCTTAAGTGCCACGGGGGCTCCCAGCATTTGAAGGAAAGGGACTGTTCTTATGTCTTTTGGTGCAGAGAGCGATGGGGTCGGTAGGTGTTGCTGCTCCTAGAGACTGTGATTAAACAAAGAATAAACAATACTAATGCCCTTCTGGAATCTCTGACTTATTAATCCCTGTTATTGTGGGTATGAAAGGCTGCAGGTTCCCATAAGAAGCCTCTCAAGTCAACCTCATTTCCTCGCTGTGTTTGGAACTCAGCAAAATTTGCTCTTCAGATTGTCAGACAAGGTTCAGCACATCCTCAAAATTAAAACAGAGCGGTCTATTAGCAGTGAAGGAGATAGCATCGCTGCACCAGAGTCAAAGTGTTTCCACTGACAATATTTTAAAATATTATTTCAATATTATGTTAAGCTTTGAAAAACTGTGCATGTCTGGAGTTCAGATGGAAACCACATCGCCGCTTTCTCCTGGAATTAGATACCCGCTCAGTTCAATTGTGAGAAAGTATTTATGAGGCAAAGTCAATTCTTGCAAAGTGTGGTTTCTCATTCTGCAACAAATCCAATTGCTGATATTATGCTTTCATTGTGCTTATTCCCAGCTCCGGGCTCATGCAGTGGATATGAATGGAAACAAGGTGGAGAATCCTATTGACCTTTACATCTATGTGATTGATATGAATGACAACAGACCGGAGTTTATAAACCAAGTCTATAATGGATCTGTTGATGAAGGCTCTAAACCAGGTACAGTTAAAAAAAAAGTCTTAAAGTTATCACAAGTTTTCAAACATTAATCTTGCCTTGGCGGCTTTGCCTCCTCTTGAAATATGGGGAATGAAGGAGAGCTTTTCTTTTGCTGGCTCTTTTGTTGAAGACTGATGGAGATGAGAACAATTCAGCTGATATCTATTTCTCCTGATGCAGAGAAAGTGCAAACTTGGGTTAGAGTTAGATCCTGGCAGTCTCTTCTTAGATGTGGATTTTGCAAAAACATCAGCTTTGTGAAGTAATGCTTTGTATTGCCTTTCTCGTATGCTCGTTGCAGGTGTGCAGTGCCATTATTCCAGCTACAAAGTACAGAAAGTAAATCCAGCCTTTCCCTGACCCTGTGCCCAAAGTGCCAACTGTCTGACTCCTTGGTGTTTAGTCATTTGCAAGCTCAGTGTCTTGGAACTACTGTCTTATCTGGGACCTGAGGCAGCCCTGTTGGTGGGAACTGTAGAATCACAGAGTCGTTTGAGCTGGAAGAGACCTGTAAAGGTCACCTGGCGTGGGTCCCGGGGTCCCGCTGGAGTTGCCAGGTGTTCCGCAGTTCTCACGGATTCTTCATACAGAGGGTAAAATTTGGAAAAATCAGAAACAGATGTTCTAAAAAACGATGAGTGAAAAGTTAGTGAGAGTGCAAGCTCTATGCAGTGTGCAAGGGGTGATTTTTATACAACATGTTTCTATCTTTGGAAAAATGCAGTTGTAAGGGTCGTTCATGTCTTCCTTTCCATGGCGCTGTCGAGCTGTTGTTTAAATGCAGCAGAGCTATGCGGTTTCCAATGTGGTAACCAGAGTTGCTTTAGCTTGTTGCTGAACGTAACTGGTATGAGTACCGTCACCAGTACTTTTGTAAGTCACCTGAAATCGGGGTGAGGCTTTTTCCAAGGTAAACGGATCCTGAGCTGGGGGTTAGGCACCACGTGGCTGTTTGGTGTCAGCGAACATCTGTCATGGCTCCTCCGCTGCCGGAGGTGTCACAGAGAAGTCTCCGGCGGCCGCTGCTTCTAACAAGGTGAATCGCAGCCGTGATTGATCGTTTTTCAGCGCTGCGAGGAATAGGCTGTGATGGTGACACGTGCTGGGGACCGTGTGTGACAGCACTTCTGAGGAATGTATGGGTACGACGTCCTTCCCGGTGTGCTCTGGGGTGAGGTGCCAGGTGTTGATGCTCTTGCGAGGTGATGCGAACAGTCCCCGGGCAGTTCGTTCTGATGGAGTCTTCCAGGAGGACTTCTCCTCCTTTCCTTTGAAGGCCACTTTGCAGCGTATCGAGGTTGGAAGATTAATACATTTCCGCAGCAAGTCAAATTCCTTACATCTTACTCTAGGACAAATCAATATTCAAAGTGTTCCCAGATGTTTTAACTAGCTGTGCTCATTTGTGTGAAAGAAGCAGCAAATTGCATCCTCTTCTTGTTTGAAATCCAGATAAGCCTTTGAGCTATTAAATCAGAATAGGACACCTTTGCCTACAAAATGGTTGTGCCTCTGCTTCCAGCAGTGATTGTGGTATTCTGTATCCCAGGCTGGAGTGTTTGCCTTTAAGGCAGGTAGGTAGAAAGCAATCTGTTTTTATTCAAAAGCAATTACATTTGTCTTTGATGTATTTGTTTTCTCCTCCCCTTTCCTGTTTAATCGGTATTCTTTTAAAGGTTTATATTAGTATTGAATTTCTGTTCCTTGCTTTTGTAAATCCACCTGGGAATTCGGGTATCTGAGGCCTTCATTCCATGTACCTGGCAATAAACATGATGTTATGTCTTTGAGAAAATGATGGAGAGGTCAGATACAATCTGTGGAAGTCTGCATGCTCCTCATTTACCTCCAAGATAAGTATCCCTGTTCTGTGCAGAGACAAGTCTAAGCAATATATTTAGCTACACATAGAGCTTGCAGAGATTTGGAAGCTTCTTTATAGTTCGAGATGATTCAGAATATTATAACTAAGGAGGTACAACACCAGCCTTTGCAAAAGGAAAAATAGGCAGCCACAATTTGTGATTATCTGTGGCAATGGCTGACAAATGAAGGATGCTGGATACTCTTAGAGCTAACAGCGAAACTTGTTCAATATTGATTCAGCAGTAAGTTACATATGCCTCTCTCCCTATATTTATATGCATATGTGAGTATATCCATGTATAAAGTGAAGATCTGCTTCAAGCAAACCAAAAAATCTTATTATATGATGTAGGAGTTCAGCATTCATTCTCCACTGTTCATTGGCATTGAACTATGCCTGTGGACTGAAAATGCTTCCCTGGACATCCTGTGTCATTGTTATTTCTTACGTCCTCCACATACCCATTTATAATGGTTGTGATTAAAAATGCAGTATTCCTTGATTGCCATAGTATCTGCAATGTTGTTAATAAATTTGAGCATCTTTTATGAGAAAAGTAACTAGAGTCTTAGTGTCCCAAATAGATGCTGACTCTGTGGGCAGCTAGTGTGAGCAGCCAATGTCTGCTTGAAGTCAGTAGGAATTTTGCCCAGATTTTAAAAAAAGGAAAAGAGACATATGGAGCTCGAACTCTACCCATGAGCATTTCCCAGAGCAAGACCAGCACAGATACGCTGTCGAGCAGAGACCGAGCAGGGCACGGTGACCTTGAACTGGAAGGAAAGCCCCTGCAAGGCTGCTTGGCAGGATCACTGGAGCCCATCACACTGAAGGGGAACAAGAGAGGCTCTGCGGTGCCATCACGGGGCAAAGCAAAGGCATCTGGTGCAAGGTCCTGTGGGCAGGACAGTGCCTCCAGAGGACACTGCAGCCTGGTCCCCTCGTGCAGCTGGGATGCGGCGAGCTGGAGGAAAGCATCCTGCCTGCGGGATGGCTGCAAAGCATGCCTGGCCATTGCAGGGCTGGGAGGGTGGCCAAGTAAGGTGTAAGATGTAACCTGCTCTCACTGCATTGAATAAGGCAAAAGGAGATAGCATGAACCAACAAAATGGGAATGCAGGAAGGATGGTGTGCTCCAGCACGTGGCGTGGTGCTGCTGGGTGCTTTGACTCCCATGGAAGGAGCAGGTTTGCTTTAGCCTAAGAGACAAACAGCCTTCACAGTGGACTGTCCAAGAGCTGAAGCGCTGGCGGCAGTGTGCAGTACTGGGGGCAGCAGCAGGGCCTGTGACCCAGCGCTGCTCAGCTCTCAGCTCCTGAGCTCCCAGGAGCTCTGCGGCGTACGAGTCACCTTGAAGCAACCCTTGACAGGAATAGAAAAGAAATCATCAAGGATTATTAATTATAATAGGTTGTTGGTGCTGGTTAAGATTATAATAACTTAATTGAAGTAGTGTCTGACACCAGAGTACAGTGCTCTCGAAAAAAAATCCTCCGTAGTGTGAACGCATGTGTCGCAGCCTGCCCCATGTAAATCCTTCAGTGCGTGCTGGCTCTTACACTGCATTGCATTTCTTTTTCCTTTTTTGATACTCTGTGAAACATGTTAATGTATTTCTGGTTTATCTAGCCTAAGGTCATGCAGCTGGACAGCTTAAATGTGTAAATGCGGGCTCTTCCAGAAATGCAGAGCAGGAATAGCGACGCAGGATTCTCTTTTTCACATGACCATCTTTCTTCCTTTCTCTCTTTCCCCCACAAGTTGTTTTGATTTAACGAGCCACTGTTTGAAAGTGTATCTTAAAAGGCCGTGTTTTACTCATATTGAATAATGTTCTGCCTCTTTGAACTTTGCCTCTATATGAAGAACACAGCCAAGTTTTAAAAATGCAGCTGCAAGCTAGAGCTGAAATCCCCCTGGTCCCTCTGGCAGCCTTAATCAGCAGAGTTCTCCCGGAGCTACCCAAGCTGCCTTTCAAGCACTGATAAAGCGAGACGGCTCGCACAGCCTGGGTTCCTGCTGCCCTTTCAAAGCCCATGGCTCTGCACAGGGTTGGGGTGGGTTTTTCCCTCTGTTCGACCCCAATTACTGCCTGCCAGGAGCCCCGAGCTGCAGCAGTACACCCAGCCTGCAGCCTTCCACGGGTGTCCCAGGGGAGGGGAGCGATGCTTTACAACAATTCCTCCAGCTTCAGAGTGATTTAGGATGGGAGTGTTTAACTTTTAGAGGGGAAAAAAAAAAGGGATTTAATCACAAAACAAAATGTGATGGAGAAAAATTACTCTGGTCGCTGCAGAAGCTCAGTTTTGATGCAGCAAACACAAAATGTACCGTACGGTGGGGTGGGGATGTCTTACTTCAGTGAAGCATTCGGTTCTGAAAAGGTCAATGTGAAATGGTCCGCAGTGACTCAAGTGCTTTGCTCTGGGTTGTATCTATTTTGTTTTAACAGAGAGATTGTCAAAAATTAACACGTCTCTCCAAAACCATTTGTTCCTGTCACATTGGCCTTTTCCATTCCCATTCATCCTTTCCAGTTCACTGACTCCATGGATGCATCTTGGTCCCTTCCAAGTCCATAGCAAAAGTCCAAGCTTCGCTTTTGGCCAACTCTTTCTACCTCATGGTACTGTTTGAGCAGGATGGTTTGTTTTAGTGGTGTGAAGGTATGTTAAAAATGGACAGACTCCCAGGATAAAGGGAAATTAGTATTTCCTACATGAAAAATGGCGTAATTTAAAATTTCCCCGTCTGCTCCTGATGCCATGGAACTCTGATACAATAATTGTTGATAGCATGCCACGTGAAGAATGAAATCGCCGGGAGCCAAATCTATATGTGGCAAATTGCGTTAAAGAAATCTCATAAAAATAAGCAGTATATTAAAGAAAAAAAAAGGGAGGGGGGTTTAAAAGTCGATTATTCTATTAGTGTCCCAGTTTGTTTATTTTATATCTACGCTAGCAGAGATTCCCTTGGAGATTAACACCATGGGCTAATGCACAGATGGGGCCAGAAACTTGAAAGTCATCTGAATATTAAGAATTTAAATCTTTAGCCTCAGTGATTTGAACAGAAAGCCAATTATGAGGCTGAATTAGTTTTCAAATTAAACTGCAATTTAAAGCTTGTGAAATTAATCTTTTAAAGCATAAAGTTGCACATGTATATATATATATATATATTCATGGGAAGAATCTGGATTCTACATCTGTGGCTCCATCCTCTTCCCCATCCTGATAATTAGCACAGAGGCGGGGGGTGTCCAGCAGGTTGTTTCCAGTGAAAAACCAGGGCGGGTGCTACTGGGTGGTGTGGGAGGAAAGGAAAGGAAAGCATCAGGGCCTGAGATCAGAGACGCAGCTTTGGTTTTAGAAATGAATTGGGCAACGAGTGAAGATCCCTTTCTTCTATTGTGCATCATTACAGCAGTGTCATTGCATTGCTCATCATTATAACATTTAATATTCTTTTACCAGCACAGAGGTAGATGTTGGTACACTGTGCTGAGGACAGCCCTTGCTGAGCAAAGCACCTGGGCATGTCCTCAGAGCGCTGTCAGCAGTGGGCATCACATGGGGCCAGGTGCATTTTCCTGCTGATAGCACTAAAAGCTCGAAATAATGCAAATGCCATATGCTAGAGAGACCACGGATAGAAAAACTTTTAAGTGCCAGAGTTTCTTCAAGTCTTCCCAGAGCTCCTCACAGTTTGGGTGCGTCACTTCTGGGCTTATCACCCAAGCGTACGCATCAATGCAGTACTGCCTTGTTCCATGCTAGTCCAGTCCTTGTACTTCATGTGCTATTCAGAACACGCCTTTGTCCATCCCGGCTCTGTTCTCTCACAGATTGCACACGGACTCGGGATACGCAATACTTTTCTTAAGTTCTTTTGCTCAGCCAAGCACAGTTTTAAGAAATTGTTTTTCTGCACACACATCGTGGTGCTTCCCATTTTGTTTCGAGGTGAGTGGTTATGAAATCTGTGCTCTCCTTAATTTCCTTTTCAGAAGCATCTAGTCCCAGTAGCAAGGAAGTGAATTATAGGGATGTAAGTGAGAATGCCGGTGGTTTTACCCTCCAGAAAAAATGGCCGGGTTGATATAAGAAAAAAGAGGTGGAAATCATATTCTGAGACCACTCTTGAAGAGAGTTACAATACTGCAGGAGCCCACTCTCCACTACTTTTTCACCAGCAGTTACAAATAATACGTTATATGTATACTCTGTATTTATATTATATTGTATTATAATATTATAATGGCTGGAGTTCAAAGGGACCCTTAAAGGCCATCTAGTCCAAACTCTTTGAACAGCTCCATCAGGTGCTCGGAGCCCCGTCCAGCAATATATATATTACCACAAAGCAAGTGATCTGCAGATGCACTGAATACAAGAGAATAGGAACAAGAGTGGTAAGTGATGAGGAATTGCAAGAGGCAAAGCCGTTTAGCCTGTGATAACACCAAAACACAGTTCCAGTGCTTTAGGCATTCAGGTGTTCGGGAGTGCAGGTGCAGATGTACCTGTACACCATTTTTGCTTTCAGTGTGTTGAACAGGAGCCTAGCTTCCACCAGTCTGCGAACGTTCACCACAGCTAGCCTGCTGAGAAACCATGTTAGGAATCTGTGCGGCTCTTACTCTCTTTCAAAATCCCAGGGCTGGACTCGAGCCTTGTGTAACAGCAGAGTGTGTGCTGCCTGGCTCCTTGCTGCTTGCCTATGCCTTTGGCTGGGCATGCAACCCAGCGCAGCTTGCTGCTGCCGCTCAGGATATCTCGTCCCAAGTTGTGCTTTCTCCATTTTTTGAATATGCCTACAGGAATCAAGAGGGTTCTGCAGGAGCTCGGCTGAGCGGAGGCTCATCGATTTATGCAATCAGAGCTGTTTGCTCAGAGGCTCAGTGTGCTTTTGCCCATCGTGAAGGTTCGCTTCTGTTACTCTCTGCAGTGCGCGGGGTCTCGCTGTGCTGCAGTGCAGGAGCCGTTTGCCAATCTGGCCGTGCCCATGTGTGTGCTGCATTTGGTGCATCTCTCCATTTTCTCTCCTGAGACATTTGCTTTCTTTTTAATGATAAGAAGGTTTTACTCTAGTGCCGGGTGACAGCAGATGCTTCAGCTCACTCAGCCGTACCTCTGCAGCCCCTCTTGCTCTCTTTACACTCATTAGACCAACTCTTGAATTGTTTGAGGCTGAGGATCTGATGTCTCCACTAATTAGGAAGTGGCATCCTTTATGAATTAGGTTAGCTGCTTGAAAGGTCAAAAATTGCCAGTGATTACAAAAATAATGGTGAAAGAGAATGACAGCAGCTGAAGGAATATCATTTAAAAGGAAAGTGCTGTTTCTATTTAGTTTTCTATCCAGAGTGTGTGGGATGCAGTTTAATTTAAGTATATTTGCAATTTATTATATCTGCAGTAGAGTTTCTGCCACATGTCATCTTGATGTCTTGCATGCTTTGCACACATTCCTATTTACCTATATATGACTCCACTGAGCACCTTTGATGAGTCAGCTCCTCATTTTTCACTCGAAGCCTTTAACAATAAATATGTGAAAGTGCTTCAAATCACCTATTGAACACATTTGTTTTCACTTGAGGATGCAGGTTTGTTTGCTGAGACGTTTTATTCTTTGACACTACAGCAGTTCTCCAAATACTGTTCTAAAATCCATTCTTATGACAAGGAAAATTCTGCCGTGAGGAGCTCTGTGCTGTACTGGATAGAGTGCTGCTGGTCCCCGAGATGCAAACCTGGAGGCAGTCTCTGTCCTTCATTGAGAAGGGAAGAACTTCGTTTGTTGGTTTTTGGTTTATTTTATCAATGAAAAATACAAATTGCACAAGGGCACTTTGCCCTGCTTATTAGTAAGAAAATAACATCTCACGTTGGGAAGCCATGTGTAAGTTGTTATGTGTAGCATTGTGCTTACAGGACTTGCTCAGGGTCCCCTACTCACCATTTTGATGCTGTGCTGACATGACTTGCAGTCACGCAGTGAGTGAAGTGCTCCCATTGTGAGTAGTGCCGTGAGATCCCAGCTCACAATGGCGGAACGATGGAAAGATGGATCTCACGGTGTGGGAGGAGCCAGTGTCAGGAAATGCTTTTGAATTGAAAATTGTAATTTTAGGAAGTGTTGTAAATTTCACACTACTATTCAGTATTTAATCTTCCCATCAGCAGTTGCCATCTTCTTGCTATCTAGCATCGGATGCAGAGCATTCACTGAGCGAGCTTCCTGATACAGGAAAAAAAATGGGAGGAAGGGGAGGTTTCCATTAGTACAAAGCCATTATTAACTTGGGTTAATGAAGATCTAATGTAATATGGCCATC